>VYZU01015606.1:45923-108064 GCA_013401355.1 Ceyx cyanopectus | reverse complement strand
TTAGTATCTTATAAGCAATCATCTAGCAAATTTCCATGAGAAAGTATAATGTATTTGCACCTAGGATTTGTAGTTATACTGTGGTTTTTTAGGAAGTCATGCCACTTAGTTTGGAAGTATTTATCTAGCTTGATGGGGTCTTCCAAGGAAAATGTTAGGGTTCTCGTTATCTGTTTATTTTTTTTTCTTTCATTATATTATACAATGATGTATATCTTGATTATGACAGAGTATTTCATGTGCTTTGCAGAATATTCAGTCTACAAACTGGCAGACAATGAGGTTTAAGCCACCTCCTCCAAATTCAGATATTGGATGGAGAGTGGAATTCAGACCTATGGAGGTAAGGCAGGCACAAAAGGTCAGTGCACAAAAGCACATTTCCTTTTAAGTGGAAAAGTACCAGGCATCCTGCCATCCCCTATCAAACCCTTATTACTTATGCTGTGTTTTCCCCTCTCTGAATTGCTAGATGCAAGTGAAGTGGACAACAGTGTTTAATCAGACATGGACTGTGAGAATGTAACTGACAGGACAATCCTCTACAGCACAGCAAAGCATGCTAATGGATTTAGGGTGATGGGGAAAGGAATTAGGCTTGTATTAAAACAACAGTAAACAAAGCTCTATTTAGCTTCTGGGAACTGTATTTCTCTAGTACTTTTCCTGGTACTGACCTCTTCCACTGTCACTGGTTTGTTTTTCACAAGTGCTTTTATTTTGTAGCTGTCTATTTCTGAGCTCTCTGAACTTAATCCCTTTAAAGTGGAAATTTTAAAGCTATTATTCGTTTGTAGTTACACTTAGAGCCTGAAGGTGCAGGTTATTAGATAGTCTTTTGAAACACAGCTTTATTTTGACATTGGATTAAAAGGTTGTGTTTGCTGAAGTGTGTGCATGCATTGTTCATACTGGTGATTCCAGCTCATCCATCACCACCAATAGTAGAGTGTGGGAGTCAGAATACAAGTGCCAACATGAACACTTGTGTCAAACTTTTAAACTTTTCCAGATACTTATCTGCTTCCGTGAGTGTGTTCCCAATCAAGTAATTTAATCTCTAATCCTTTCATGTTTAGGTCCAGTTAACAGACTTTGAAAACTCTGCATATGTTGTGTTTGTGGTATTGCTAACCAGAGTGATTCTGTCATATAAACTGGATTTTCTCATTCCTTTGTCCAAGGTAGGTGTGAAAGGTCTGTTAAAGCTAAATGCAACAAATTCTCATCAAGTCTGGTATTTTACTGCTGCTTCATGGAATTCAGCTTATAGATAGTTACTGTGGGCAATTCTGTGGTGCCTAACAGTGTCTGACAGCTGCAGAAATGTTGAGAAATACCTTTGTCACAAGACTGTTTTGAGACTGGGAAAGGGCATGCTCCCACCATTTTACATGTGGGAAAAATAACCTGTGGAGGTAAAAAATAAAATCTTACATGGCTGGTCTCTATGTCTCTTAATCTCTGTTTTGTTTATATCTGGAGGAGGTGAAAAGGACTTCAGCATGCTTATTGTTACATGATATTTGAGTGAAAACAAGTAATGCTGATTCTGGCCACAGTTGTGACTTAGATTTAGACAGACCAGCCATGCAATGTGTGCTTTTTCTCTTAATCTCATCCTCACGATTGTTGGACTGTTTTGGGTGAAACTGTCCCTTCACATTATCTTTCTGGGGCAGCTAAGCAGGAAATATCTATTCAAATAAATAGTCCTGCAGTGATACCAGTAATTTAATAAAAGGTCTTGCTTTTGACAGAGTGTATACTAGAAATACTGTCAGTGCTGGCTACACATAACAGTTTTTCTCTGTTTTTAAATTGGAGTGGAGAAAAGCTCTGAAGTTGTAGCTTCACAGTAATTATACCATACAGTTGATATGATTTATACAAGGAGAAAATCTCTTTCTGATGTCAGGGAGTTTGGACTTCACAAATAATGCCACAGTTTAGCACTCACAGTGCATTGAGATTTGGAATGTTTCAAAAGCACACCATTTTTAACTAATGAATACCAGCTAAGACTGAAAAAGAGATCAGGTGCTGAAAGGACCTGAACAGAGCTGGGGGGCTGAGGGAACATAAAATTGCTTGAGCTTGCCAAGCAATTTGGCAGGTAATGCAGCACAGACCATTGGTAAGCCTGCCTCTTTCAAGTAAAATAATACGGGTTTATAGGGCTAATCTCACACTAATCTCTGCTGTCTCATCGAGTGTGGTTGTACTCTCATCAACCAGGACTAGAGGTTTTCAAAACAGCCTTTTGTGTAACTAGGTTTCGTAATAAAATTAACAAAAACTTTGGAAAACAAAGCTTTAAAAGGTAAGGAGTGAGTGACAATTTTCTGCATTGTCCTTAATTAAAGGTCAGAAAAAGAATTCAGCAAATCATATTCCTTCTTCTGAAGACAATGCAGTAAAGCTAATGTCTGAAAGCTGTGTGATGTTAATTCCTTGAGAACATACCAGCCAAAGAACTTGGACAGAATCTGTCCACACACCCATCCAGCAACACAGAACAAAGCTTGTGTCATTTACAGAGCGTATGAGCAGGACTTTGTAAACTTTTTGAGAAGCCTGCAATTTAGAGCTTCTTTACTAGCAGTTTTGTTTATTTAACTGACATGTTTGGGTATGGAAAGGATATGATTCCCATACAAAGTTACTGGAGTTCTGTTTCTGAAAGTTTAATGTAGTGACTTTTCTAAAGACTGAAATGATTATGATAATAAAGCAGCAAACTATGGCTAGGGAAATGCCAATTTTCTTCTTCTGTACTCTGAATTTGCATCTAAATATGTAAAGTCTACCAGATGGGATGCAACCTGTTAATCACAGCTGTTCCTGTGTTTTCATCCAAACTTAAAAGATTAGTGTAGCCTGTTCTAACATAATGCTATTACCTTTTCTGCTGGAGACCTTATTTAGAGAATGTTAGCTCTGGTTTTACCAGGGCCCCCTGAAGAATGAAATGAAGTTTCATCTCCAGAGCTTGCCTTGTGTGATGAAATAATAACAGACATAGTAGACGTTTCAATTAATGAGACCCAAATATGGGGGTTTGGAAGAATCCTAATTTTCTAAAACATCACAAGTCTTTGAAATCCTTCTTTTGCCAGGTGGATGAAAACATGAAGATGGCCCAGAAAAGAGATGCTGTCCGGCAGGGAATGTTCTACTTCAGAAAAGATATTTGCAAAGGTATGACAAGAAGGAATCTGATAGACACTGTTGTGGATGTTCAGTGTGTTCCTTGCCTTAACAGTTTCTTCCTTTCTTTTTGTCACCCGTGAAGGTGGAAATGCTGTTGTGGATGGATGTGGCTCTGCACAGAATGGGATGGGCACTGACATGGAGGAGTACACCTTAATGAGCATTGATACTATTATCAATGGGAAGGTCATAGCCTCTTCTACCTGGAACACATAATTTCCCCTCCATTCTGCCCTCTCAGAAACCACCTCAAGCATGTTTTATGCTGACTCTGTTCTCTTACACAGGAAGGAGTCTTCCCTGGTTTGATCCCAATTTTGAATTCCTATCTTGAAAACATGGAAGTAGATGTGGACACAAGGTGCACCATCCTAAACTACCTGAAGCTAATAAAAAAGAGAGCATCTGGTATGTTTGACACTTAAGGAGATTATTTTCCTGGCATTTTTCCACTTAGTAATTGGGTTGTTCTCTAGTTTTCAGTGGAGTAGAACTGGTGGCAGCTGTGACTGTCTGCTTAGATGTTGAATCACACAGGAGCAAGGACTGGTCTAGAGTGTGATCTCTGGTTCAAATCTGGTGCTGTCTAATTCCTACTAGAAACATGTTCATGATCCATTTTAGAACTTAAATTAGGAATAATTGATACAGTTACAATTATAGTTTAAGGTCAGTGTATCTCCAATTCAAGATTTCTCCCTCCAGCACCACTTAGTGCTGCTTTTGCCAGCATATTGTCCATTTTTTACCCCTTGGCCTGTCCCTTGAGTGTTGAGAGTATATGAGGCTTCTAGGCCTTTTTAAAGCCAAGGTGGAAATCAGATCTTCTCTTGCCTGGTAATTCAATAGCTTAACAGTACTTTTGAATGTTAACAAGTTATAATTAATTACAACTTTCACTGTAAATGTTATTTCCTAAGGCTACCTGTTTGTAGAAGGCTTCTGTCTCTCTGGTAACATAGATGGGGATTTGATGACTTGCTTAATTGAGGGAGAGAAGAGAACCTAGCAGGAATAAAATGTCTGTGACACATCAGCCCTCAAAATAGCAATGCACTCAAAATATTCCATTGTTTGTTGTTGGGATTTTTGCCTTCAGAAATATGCTGTTGAAAAAAACAAGGAATGCATTGGTCTTACTGAGGCTTTTTCCCAAGAGCTAATGACCTGATTGACCTCCTGCAGCAGATGTTTTCCAAAGAACAACTTAGCTACCTGGTGTGAAGTTGCAGGCATTGCAGGAGTCATCTTGTGTATTTGCACAGACCTAAAAAGTTGAGAGTGAGGTAGAGTCTAGGGTTATTATCTTAACTCTGAACTGAAATTATTTTTAAATGGTTACTTTTTAAGTACCAGAATTCACAGAATAAAAAGCATTAGATATTGTATTACTGTGCCATGATGTTTCTCAGTTGTGACCTTTAGATTATTTCTATTTACTCTCAATGTTAAATCAAATGTTCCTGAGCTGCAGCCTGTCTAGCATGAGACATTTCCACAAAAAGTAGCCATTTTTCAGATTTTTATCAAATGGTGAACACAGACAACTCTTGAGAGATAGCTACTGACAGCTGCTGTGCATTTAACATAGCCCTGACATAGTTATCTGTGCTCCAGTTGCATCTTCTCTTGCAGCACAGCTAGGTGTTGCTTTCCTGATCTACATCTGGCTGCTGTGACTGCTGCCACTCAAGGAGAGTACAGATTTTCTAGGCAGGCAGCAGCTGACCACCACCAGAAATTAAGGAAAGCAGTATTAAGAGAGTAACATCAAGTGCCTCTTGTCCTGGTGTGCTCTCCCAGTTCCTGGCTCTCTGCAGTAGAGGCACTTTCTTGGCTGAAGGTGGTGCAGTAATTATGTTGCTTGATGATCACTGATATACTCGTTATTTCCATGAGTTGTCAGTGTTTTCCAAACGTGATTTTTATCTTTGTTCCACCCTTCCTGAAGCAGTTGCACTTTTTGCCTGTATGAAAGTCATACAATAAGAAATACCACAGTTTATTATGTCCTCTCTGAAAAATTTAATCCCTGTAATTCTGCATGTTTAACTGTTCAGTTATTTCATGGCATGCCTTCTAGTTCCTGCATTGTAGGACTGTTTCTCTACTGATACCTCATCAACGTTCATCATTTTGCATACTTCTCAAATTGTTGGTTCCCTTTTGTTGGTCTGTGGTGCCTTTTCCCAGTATGTTCTTTGAGAGCTGGATGCTGTGTTCAGGACAGATGCTGCAGATTTACACCAGTACAAAGCACAGGGAGCAACTGGGCTGCCTGACCACTAGGTGTCTGTGGTGGTGTGAGCTGGGCTGCTCTTCTGTCTCCAGTAGCACTGGCAGCCTGCAGCAGCTTTCAGTCCAAAAATGTCTCTGTGCTCTGCTCATCTCCTGGCCCAAACTATTTTCTTGCAGGCTCCTGCTTCTCATTGGTTTGAGGTTTTCCTGTGATTTTGATTTTTTTTTTTTGGTTGGTTGTTTGGGTTTTGTTTTGTTTTTTTCTGGGTTTTTTTCTTTGTGTGGTGGAGTTTTGTTTGGGATTTATGGTGGTGGTGGTAGTATGTTTTTGTGTGTGTATGTGTGTGTGTTTTCTTGTTGTTTTGTTGTTGTTTATTGTTTTTATTTTTAGTTCCTTCAAAAAATTCCTCATTCCTTTAAAATATGACTTCTGGGTTTTGAGTGACATTTTTATTTCTAATAACATTTTTATGCTGCTTTTCTTTCCTGTACTTCGCACAATTTTTCTGGTTTGTGTACCTCTGTTCAAAACCATTGATGGGCTATCTTTAAACACCCTTGGATGGTTTTTACTCTGTGTGATCCCCCTTGCTTTCCCTAACTTGATTCATCTTGCATTTTTAGAATGCACTTAAACCAAAATTTCTGTACTGGATGCCCTTAGCTCTTTGTTTTCTTAAAGAAGCTGAGGTTCCAGGAGAAATGAAAGTTCTACAAGGCTCTGAGCAGCCTGTCAACATCACCTTAACGTCTTCCTAGCAGAGTTACCTTCAACTTGTACTAGCTGAGGTTTGCCTGCCTAAGCTGCATGCAGGAGAAAGATGTTGTAGCCCAAGCACTGGTGTCCAGCTGGCTCCAGCTGCTACTTCACAGGGATGCAGGTCTCCTGCAGCTGGTGGGTTTCATTTGATGGCCCTTTCTAGAAGTGTCAGGGACCCTTAGGCACCTGCTGACTGCCCCATGGTCACCCTGCATAGTGCATCTGAGGCAATGTGTGCAGCCCAGGAGTTGGTAGAATGGGGAACCTGCCTATTTTTTTGCTAGGGGAGTTGCCAGAGGTAGAATAAGACATCAAGCAACACTTGAGCAAAAGAAGCAGCTGAGGTGGATGTATCAACTAGAAATTATTTTATATATATATATGTAGTTGTCGGGGTGTCTGCTGGGTCATCTCAGATGGATTTTCTGTTAAATGGTGTTTCTAAGACCTGTTCTATACGATCTGTTACTAACACCTGCTCCAGTAGCTACTTCTCTCTGCACTGTCTTGTTAGATCATCTGAAAGTTGGAAGATCACACCACACAAGTGGTTTTTACACTGTCAGCAATACATTAACTTAATTATACCTGCAGTTTTAGCCATATTTGAACAAAATGCATACACACCTAGGAATGTGTTTCTTACAAAAGCATGGACTAATCACTGTGTGTAAAATGCATGGAATTATTAAGTGTACTGCTGAATTAGATGTATGAACTTGTGACATTTGGCTTCCCCTTGCTTGCAGGAGAACTAATGACAGTTGCTCGGTGGATGAGGGAATTTATTGCACAGCATCCAGACTACAAGCAAGACAGTGTGATAACTGATGAAATGAACTACAGCCTTATTTGGAAATGCAACCAAATAGCACAAGGCCAGGCAGAGTGTCCTGAACTATTGGGGGTAGGATTTAATAAGAAACAAAGTGGAAACAAAACTGGCTCTCTGTAATGAATGAATGTTTGTTAAAAGGTTTAAATTCTCTATTATTTAGCAAAGCACTAGCAAAGATACTGTGAATCTGGTACAGCTTCATGGTGTGAAGACCAAAACAGGGATACTGCACTAGAAAATGGGCCAATCTACGCATCCTAAAATGGGCATATTCTTATTGTTAAGGTTTATACAATATACATGTAAATAGTAAAATATTTTTATGATTAACATCAATGTATTTTAATAACACTGTATCTAAAGTTATTGTGAATTAGCTTGTAACTTTTTTATGCTTATTCTAGAAAGAAAAATTGTCCCAAACAGCCTTGTAAATGTAATGGTACTTGTATATTACATGCATTCCAGTTACTGAATGTTTACTGTAATTTTTTTTTAACCTGGAATGTTCTAAGTAATCTACCTTATTGTGTAAGAAAAAAAAAAAAAGTCTTCTGGAAGTATCTGAATCCCATTTACTTCTACCTTCCATTTGGGTTTTGAAAGTATATAAGAACAAGCAAAATGCATGTGCATCCTATTTTTAATCTTTACAGCAGTTTCTCAATTGCCACGAGACCTTCACCCACTCATAAACTGTAAAACTTGGAGGAACAGATCTGGTTTTATTCAGATAACCTGCCTCTCTCTCTCTTGATAACTGTACTTTGGGAAAGGTCAGCCATATTTGCATGTAAACAAAAAAAAAAAAAGACAAAAAAAGACAAAAACGACGACAAAAAAAGGACTAAGCTGCATCTTGTCCCAGATGTATCATTAGGGGTTTTTCCCATATGAAGTATTGAGTTGAAAAGTTTGTCCCCTGATTTAAAAAAAAAAAAAAAAAGCAGTAATGGGTAGGAGGTGAAAGAGTGGAGTTGATGAGAGCTGAATCTAAAGCTGAATCTAAAGAAACTAGGGAGAATTGCTCTGGACTGCAGCACTCCTTAAGTGCTGTTTCTTCCACATTGCTGCTGTTTCCACAGTTGACAGTAACTGCAGCACAGAACTAAGGACCTGTTGATTCTTCCTAAAGGTTGAGTTTCTCATTTGTCGCTCATTATAATCTTTTTGTCAGCATGTTTATTTTCTCTAAGGTACTTTATGTAGATAGCTGAGGTACCTACATAGCTGTAGGTTAGGGTAACTTAATTCCTTCTAGCAAATAGTTATAAAAAAAAAATGTGGAATGCACTAATCCTTTGAATTAGGAGCCAGTCCTGGGAGTGACTGTAAAGTATTTAAAATTTAGCCATTGCAACTGTAAATAAAGCCACCTTAAGGGGCCTTTTTGATTTAGCTTCTTAACTGACTTCTAGAAGTGAACTGCGTTATGGGTAGATGATGCAGAGCTTAATGCAAGCTTATATAAATACCTACTGTGTCATGATTTATTTTTTTTTAAATGAACAATGGAGAAACTGCAATGAAGAGGTGCACTAAGAAGCAGCTTTTATGTACTGACATTAGATTTTGTTCTGTTTGCAGGTGTGCTATAGAGAATAAAAAGAATGCCTTTTTTTTTTTTTTTCTTCCCTCCTGCAGTGGTGAATTTGTTTTAAGCAAGATGTAGGCATATGCTAATTTAGTTTCTGTAATAAGGAAATAAAAATAAAATTTGCAGTATGGGTCGGTGACCTGCATGACTTGAACCCATGTTTTCAGTTTCAAAATAGGAAGAGTTGTGTACCAGGCAAGTAAAACTTATCCAGACTCACTGTGTTTACAGTGAATTGTCTCAGGACAAAGGGGCAATTACTCCTGCAACAGAGCAGGTCCTTAGCCTTGTCATGGTAGCATCTGTCTAATCACACAGCATCTGCTGCTATGCCTGGGAGACCCCTAAAAAAATAGCTGGAATATTCTCCTGATGGTATTATATCAACATGTCTTTTTGGTTTTTTTTTCCTTTAAGTGGATATTAAATCACCATCACAGGGGGTGGCTACTGTCCTGCATTCTTAAAAGCTGGGGCTAGAAGTTTGTCTCCTGAATTCTTCTCCTGTTTGCAGAAAGGAGGGGAGAGATCAAACACAAAGCTGCTGGGTGGTTGTTAAGGTGTCCATGGTTGCAGTAGCTAAGCAGCTTACATTCCCCAGAGGAAGAGCTACAGTATGTGCTCCAGCCTGTTATAATGGTGTGATGAATTCTTGTGGAGAGGGTGAGCTGGTGTTGCTGCAGGGAAGGGTGAGCTTTGCCACTAGTTTTGAACATACCTGAAAAGTGACTCTGTGGTGTCTGTGCCCATGCCAAGGTGGAGAAGCAAGCCAAGCCTGAAGCTCTGGCTGATCTTCAGCAGAAAGCATGGGAAACTCCCTGGAGCTATGAATTCAGGATTCTTGGTCCTGCAGTCATTAAGTGTTTTCATGGAAATAATGACCTTTCAGCAGCCAAGTGAGCAAAAGGAAGGGAAGAAGCACCAAGCACCTGAGGTGAAATGATTGATTCTTTGCCCAGAGACCTTAGTAATGTGTCAGTCATGGCATTTCCCATGATGGCTCATGTACTGGCCCCACTTCACCCCCAGGAAGTTGTCTCATGCTTTCCTCTCAGTTTTCAGCTAGAAGATCCTATTGTATTTTCCAGAGATCTCAATGCTGTGAGTAAGACCCCGACGTCCGGTTTTATCTTGAGTCAGAAAATAGAAAACAAATGTCTTTATTTCAGAGTTGTGTCAGCTATGCTTTTATCATGGTCTGTTACCAAAATGTGTCTCCATTTGTGTGCACAGAGCTGTGCAGACAGGTTACCTTTCTGGGAGTGGTGCAGCAAAGCTTTGTACAATTCTTTGGTCCCACAAAAGCAACTTGACCTTTGTGAAATGAGCATCATGCTGCCTATGGAAGCTACCTTGAAAAAAGAGCTCATCTTTTGTTTGCAGTCATTTTGTTTAGTATTTTTAGTGTGTGTTGACATGGTTTTGCAGCAAAGTTGAGAGAGACCTGGTACATGGGAAGCTGGCCATGGGAGCAGTGACAGCTGAGGCTATTTCAGCAGCTGTCTGGGTGGTGTGAGCTGGCTTGCAACAGGAAAGGGTTTCTGCAATCACTTCCCAACAGCCAGGCCCTTGCTTCTAACTGCCTCTTAAGAATAACCAGAGCAACATGTGCATGCACTGGTTGCCTTGTGTTCTCTATTCTGAGGTGAGAAGACAGAAATGCAAGGGTTCCCCACACTGCAGTGGGTAGCAGAAGACAGCTGTTGACATCTAATGCTGAGAAGTGTGAGAATAATGATTTAAAGGAGAACAGGAACAAGAATGTACAATTTGAGCATTATTACAGAAACCATGGGTGGTTGGAGTCTGAAAGACTTGATGGTTCATTGGTATCTTGTTGAAATGGCTTTGGAGAGAAACAGTGTCTCTTACGTGCTGAACTCTGTGATGAGTGTACTCACACCCTGATGGAGGAGGGGGACAGTGTGGCTCCTGGGGTGGGCTGGTGCAGAGTAAGATTTGTGTCTATCACATGAGCTAAACCAATCCCATCCACGTGGCAATGTGGGCCTTGCTACTGAAACATCTTGGTTGTGCCCCTTAGCTGAAGGGCACCAGAGTGTGTGCAATGGAGTGTTTCACAGTAATGAGATCTAGTTGAAATGAAGTTGATCCACAGTGTCTGCTACCTGTAACTGAGCCACTAGCACTGAAAGGGGTCAAGGGCCCCACTTTTGTTACTGGACATTGCCATTACCCTCACTAGCAGTACAGGCTGAGAGATGAGGTGCTGGAAAGCAGCTCTGCAGAAAAGGAGTTCTGGAACCCTCAACATAGGAAAAACACGGACCTGATGAGTGAGTCCAGAGGAGGCCACAAAGATGATCAGGGGGCTGAAACACCTCTCCTATGAGGACAGGCTGAAGGAGTTGGGGTTGGTCAGCCTAGAGAAGAGAAGGCTCCAGGGAGACCTGGAGTCCTGATTTTCTCTCCTTCCTACCCTTCAGCAGCACAGAGAGATGGGGAATGGATGTTGTGCTCAGTTCATCACATTTTCTCTCCCATTCCTTCCTCCTCATGGGGAGGACTCCACACAGTCTTCCATTGATCCTGATTGTGGTCCCTCCCATGGGAGACAGTCCTCCATGAACTTCTCCCATATGAGTCCTTCCCACAGGCTGCAGTTACTCAGCGTGTGTCTCTTCCGTGGGGTGCCAGCTGTCAGGAACAGGCTGCTCCAGTGTGGGTCCTCCACAGGGTCTGCCAGCAAACTTTCTCCATGTGTTCTCTGCAGTGGTACCACCTGCCTCACCATGGTCTTCACAGACTGATGGGGAATCTGCTCCAGCACATGGAGCACCTTCTTCCCCTCCTTCACTGGCTTTGGTGTCTGCAGAGTTGTTTCTCTCGCATTCTCACTCTCTCTGGCTGCAGTTGCTATTGCATAGGGGTTTTTTTCTCCCCTTCTTAACTATGTTATTATAGAGATGCTACCATCATCACTGATGGGCTCAGTAAGGCTTGGCCAGCAGCAGGTCTGTCTTGGACCCAGCTGGCATTGGCTTTATTTGATATAGGGGAAGCTTCTAGCAGCTTGTCACAGAAACCACCCCTGTAGCCCCCCCGCTAACAAACGCAACACAAACAAACAGTTCCCTGAACTTATCTGCTCCTAGAATCTCCTTTTTATAAGATTATTCTAGAAAAGTGAATTGTGGGAGGCTTTGCAGCCTGCAGGGCTTTCTGAACATTCCCTCTCAGGTAGGAGGATCCACTCTGACAAGCAACAGGAGAAGAAAAGGTAAGTTTCTCCAGCTTGCTTAGCTGTAGGCTTGAGACATGCTCTCCTCCCACCACTTCTGCAGCTGAAATTGTGCTGCTGAGGGCACTGCTTGGGCAGGAGTGCCTTGTCCATTTTCAGCCAAAGCCCACTCACCTGGTTTCTAGTAGAACTTTTATTAAAGCTGACAGATGAAATATTTCTCCCGACCATACTGGCAAATTACAATTGAAATTGTTTTCTGGAAAATGTCCCTGATTTGTTTTGTTTACGCCCTCCCAAATCAGCTAGGGGAGGGTAATTCTAACTTAGGAAAATTAATTTTCTAAATCCAATTTAGAAACCAGTCTGTTAATTTAATCCTTGAATTTAGTTACATGTATCTAAGATACTCTGAAAACTACCCCTATTACATGACTTAGAGGGAAAGCTGTAATCATGCTGGCAGTGAGAAGGTAAAAATGACCCCAGTGAAGCAAAGTGATGGTAATGCCCAGAGAAAATTTAAGCTCAAAAATCAGAAATGAAAGTGTCAGTGCATGATGGCTCCTTGTCATTGACTTCTTAAGGGTTTGTATTCTGGATGGGAAAATGATAGTTTATAAAATATTGAAGCAACAACCATTCTTATTCTGGAGAAAATCCAAGCTCCCATTAAATGCCATTAGATTCAAAAGAAAGCAGGGGTTTTTTTTATGAGGATGATGGTACAGATTTTGATGGAAGCATTTTAAACAGTGCCTTGCTGTCTGACTACTACCAGTCTGTGTGGAAGCAAGGAGTTGCTTTGCCTATATTCCACTCGCAGGTCATATGCAGAAGAAAAGGCTGTGGGCAGCGGGGAAGAAAGCCTGAAGGAGGGAAGCCTATTACCATTGAGGCTCTGAAACATGCCACTTTCTCCCCACTCTTTGATTGGCACTGAGGAAGTGGCTGTGCCAAGCTCAAGCTCTCAGATATTTTTTAGTTAGGTTTATTCTTTCCCTTAAACCATTTGGTTGGACTAAAGGCCTTCCTGTCTGTTTGTCTCCATGCATGCACAGGCAGTGCTGGACATCTAATCCCTGCCAGTTTATTCACAACATGGGCGTTCAGAGGCCAAGAACTTGCAGTACTTTCCTTGGTAGTGGAAGGGATTGGGATTCCTTGCCCAGAGACCATCACACAGCTGCCTAATACAAACCAGGAAAACCTTCCATAAAAAAACCAAAGCCTCTGCACCTAGGGGAAGCAAGGCTTGGCATCACCCACGGTTCCTACCCTTCACCCTACCCTGCAGCATTCCTGTGCCTTAGTCATCCCTCTGGCACCAGCTATATTGTGTCTAATTTCAAACAGCAACAGGACAGAGGATTGCCGGGGATGTTACCAAGGGAAGCCAAGCACCCAGTCGGCTCTCCAGAGCCCCACCTCCCTCCCCAGTTTTGGTGAGAAGGAGATGTGGCTGTGAGTACTTCATTCCAAACACAAACGGGACTACTGGGTACAAACCTCGTCTGGCAGAGTGAACCAGAGCAATGCAGCTAAACTGCTACGATCCCCTAGCTGCATACCACAGACTTAACATCGCCAGCAAAGCTAATCACAACCAGCACTGGGGTGTGCTCATGGTGCAGGCAGGGATGAGGTTGGAACAGCTCGCTGCTAAACCCAGGGCCAGCCCTAGATGGCCTCCTAAGTTAAGAGGCAAAGCCATTAACTGGAAAGAGAAAGTAACTGTTCTCTGGTGAATATAAAGGAGACAGAGCCACGGAAATATTTCAGGTCTGAATTCTCTGTGGATTTTGGCCCGAATTTCCATTCCTGGGCTTAGCCCCAGTCCACTCAACCAATGCAAGCCTCTTCACGTCCTGGAGTCACAGTGGGGATGCTCAGCAGAGCAGCTACAGTGACTCTGCAGCCCTCACCTGCTGCTTTCCCCCAGGGAAAGGGTAGAGGGGAGCTGACCCTGGTGATGGGGCTGCCCAGGGGACACTCCAGACAAGATTCCTGAGGGCAGAGGTGCTGTGTAAATGTCCTACAAGCAGGGCCGACCTGCTGGGTGTTTTTAAAGGGTATGCCATAGCATGGGCTGAAAAATAGGCCAGCTTGTCCCTTCCAGACATTCATTTCTGCTGCAGAATTGCACTGCTGGGAGCAAAATTGCCACTGTCTAAAGTAAAATGTGTAACCTCCAAGTGCTTCAGGACATGACACATCCTGAACAGCCATGTGAGGTGAAGACAATTCTTTCAAATGCAGTTAGTTCTTGCTCCTAAAATAATCACTTATAGATAACAAACATCACTCTCTGTTTTAAAAACCTTCCTGGGCCTCCTCAGAGAATGGCACAAAATGACATCTTTCAGAATTTTGTCATTTCCCCTTTACTTACAGCACAGCCTGACTGGCATGAATTGCACAAATTGCACTGCTTCTGCTGGGTGAGAGATAGGACCACTGCCAGAGGTGCACATGAAAAGCAGAGCTCCAGAAGGGAGTGTTCACATGTGTCTGAAAACCTACTCTGACTGTCTGCTTCCCAGTCATCCCAGAACACGTAGTGTCATCAGTATCTCCCATTCCCACACAGGCTGTGAGGGTTCAAGATGGTGTTGGTGGGCAAGAAGCTAGATATGAGCAGATAGTGTGCCAATTACATCCTGGGCTGCATTGAATGAAACGTAGCAGATTAAGAGAGGTGGTTCTGACACTTGCTCTGATGAGACCTCATCAGGAGTACTGCATCCAGTTCTGGAGCCCTCAGTTCAGGAGGGATGTGGACCTGATGGAGTAGGTCTAGTGGAGAGCCACAAAAATCAGAGGGCTGGAACACCCAAGATGTAGTTATAGTAGTTAGATAATGACATCATAGTAATTGTATTACTATTACTATTACCTGTCCACAAGGATAATCAGAGGACTGGAAGACCTGCCATATGAAGAAAGGCTGAGAAAACTGGGTTTATTCAGCCTTGAGAAGTTTAGGGTTTAGGGGAGACCTTATTACCATGTTCCAGTACATAAAAAGTCCCTGACAAGAAGATGGAGACTCCCTTTTAGAAGGAGTCACGTGGAAAAGACAAGGGATGATGGGTTCAAGTTACTCCTGGGGAGATTCCAATTGGATTCTAGAAGAAAAATTTTCACCATGAGAACAATCAGCCATTGAACTAATCTCCCAAGAGAAGTGGTAGATTCCCCTACACTGGACAGTTTCAAGACTCAGCTTGCTGGGCCATCTTATTTAAACTATATACCTATAGTTTAGCTTAAAAGATTGGATTAGATGAATGTTGAGGTACCTTCCAACATGGTATTCTATGATTCTATGGTTTAGTATTCAGCATTCTGGTTGCCATGGTCTGAGTGTCATCTCTGCCCAAGGAAATCCCCAAACCACAGACTGCTGGAATGTGGGAAGTCAGAGAAGGATAATTTTGTACCATCTGTTTCTTGTATTGTCTCCCTAAGCATCTACATATGCCAGGGGAAAAACTTTGGCTCTCTAGTCTGACTGAGTTATGTTCTTACACAATTCAGTGTTGAGAAGAGTGCACAGGAGAATGGAAGGGCTGTAGCCTGGTAGGCAAGCGTTGGGTTAAGAGTCTTGAGTTTTGTGATTCAAGCAGCCACTAGTAAAGTACAGGGAAAAAAAAAAATAATATATATATATATTTAAAAAAAAAAAAATAAAAATGGACCCCTCAGCCTTCTGTCCTGGCAGGTAAAATCCCAATAACAAAACCTNACTGAGCATGATGTAAGGAAAAAACAGTGTTTCCTACTGACTTTGATACACAACAGCATTTTCAGTGGTCATGTTCCTGCTCTAGGTAAATTCAGTTATTCATAACCTTCTCCCTAACTACTCAAGTAATATATTTATCTCTAATTGCTCTTTCTCATGACCCAACTACCTTCCCCAGCCATGTCTTATAACCTGATTAATGGTTACAGCCCACATCTTGGGCAACAATGCTCTAACAGCCTTTTAACATTAACTAGCCCCTATGATGGAAGTACTGTTTCCTTTGAACCATGGAGATACCTAACCCTGCTTGTGAGATGGAAAAAGAGTTTTGGACTCATATACAGTCCTAGGAAAGGAAATTGTCCTGGCTGGCTCTATATGCACAGAACACATAGGGTTAGCTTATTCTGTGCATTGTCCTCACCCAGGCTGACCCATGCTCTGCAGGCATGGCCCAGGAGCTATGCAGGCAGGCAGGATATAGCCACACTGCTCAGAGAGAGTTTAGCTGTATGGACATGAGTTGTGCTGGCCTCAAGGTGAGTCAGCCTCCTTGGACTGTCTCATTTGTTAGTGCAGATGTAGCATATATACCTCCCACCAACTTTTGCTGGCGAGAACAGGCTATATCTATACATTAGTTATAATGACATCTAAGAAATCTTTACTTAGCTTTGCCACCAGACCCTCTACAGAGCCAGAGGAATGCTATGCCTTTGTGGTTCCATCCAGCAGTACTTGATGGCAAGTCCCAAGGAGCCCTTCACAGATGAGGAAGCTGGTCAAGTACTGCAGCTCCAAGAAATGACATAGCCACAGAAATTTATGATTCAGCCTTGTGAAAATCAAGAAGCATTTGAGTCTCATAAAACAAATGTTCTTTCTACACACACTATCTTCAAGTCCAACTTTCTGTAAAGCAGCTGAAAAGCTACATCCAGACTTTGAGTCTGAAATAGAAAACAGATGTTCTTGTGCATGGAAGAGGGTCCAATAGCACTGCCTGTTCCCTTCAGTGTCAGCAGGAATGGCTTTTCCTGATAACAGAAAGTGCAGTTCAGACACATAGCAGTTTAGAAATCACAGAACAGAAGCACATAACAGTTGAGGTTGGAAGGGACCTCTGGAGATCATTTAGTCCACTCCCTGCCTCACAAGGCAGCGTGGGCTAGAACAGGCCACCTGGGACCATGTCCCAGCAGCTTTTGAATATCTCCAAAGATGGAGACTCCACAATTTCTCCTGAGCAACTTGCGCCAGTGTTTGACCACCCTCACAGTAAAAAATAAAAGTGTTTTCTTATTTCAGACAGAATTTCTTGTGGTTTGCTTTGTGCCCATTACCTCTCATCCTGTCAGCAGGCACCATTGAGAAGAGGCTCTGCCTTGTTCATACCCTTCCACGGCATATTTATACTTGTCAACCAGATTCCTCTTGAATATTCCCTTCTCCAGTCTAAACAGTCCCACCACCTCTCAGAGAATGAGTTTATTACTCCCTGGGTACAGGACTTTGTATTTTTATTTACTAAGTTTTATGAAAATCATAGAATGATATGGGTTGGAAGGGACCTCCAGAGGTTATCTAGTCCACCCCACCTGCAATAGATCTCTAACTAGGTCAGGTTGCTCAGAGCCTCGTCAAGCCTGGCCTTTAATGTCTCCAGGGACAAGGCCTCCACCGCCTCTCTGGGCAACCCATTCCAGTGATCTGTCACCCTCATATTGAAGAACTTTTTCCTAATGTCTAACTTTAGAGATTACTCTAACCTATGAGACTCCTCCCGCTCATTTCTCCAGTCTGTCCAGGTTCCTCTGAATGGCACTACAACCATCCATTGTGTCAGACATTCCTCCAAGTTTTATTCTACCAGCAAATTTGCTGAGGGAGCTTTCTGTCCCATCATCCAAGTTATTAATGAAGATGTTGAGTAACGCTGGCCTCAGGATCACCCTCTGGCCAGGTGGACCTGATCACAACCCTTTGAGCCTGGCAATTCAGCCAGTTCTTCATCCACCTCACTGCCCAAGTTCTGTTCTCTCACCTGTGTTGCCACAGATGTGAAGTTACAGCTCTGTGGTTACCTCAGCTTTACACCAACAATTGGTGACAGCAGAAAATCATCCAGCCAGGAGGGTTTTGCAATTGGAATGGGTAAACAGATTATACTTTGTTTTTCTTACCTGCTTATCCATTCACTGGTAATGTTATATAACCTACACCTGCATGCAGGGTTTGTTTATGTGTATAATGGCAATATCCTCAAAGTCCTTTGTAAATACACTGAAAATATTATGGGCAAAATTTTGTTTAGCATTTTTATAAGAGGAAAGCAGATCATGCTTGCCTGCTGCTCAGTCCTTTCCACTAACAGCAGATATTAGCATCAATGGGTAAGAGAGAAAGCTGCTGAGGAGCTGAATGCTGAGGAGCATTTTCCTCTTTTGAATGTTTGCATTTGAATTGTGAACTTTACAGGAACAAGGAAAGCAATATGAAAGTCACAAAAAGCTTCATTTTGATAAAAACTCCATCCTTACAAAAGCCCAAAGGTATGGTCAGTGACTTTGCTGCATTTTGACTTTGTCCTTAATTAGCCCTTCCTGCTACCAATGCCACCATTTTCAACCATGCATTGAAAACAAAGGGGATTTGTTCATACGGGTTTATAAACATACAGTTTGCTTTGTATATAGCAGGACTAAATCTATTTATTTTTTCTTCTTTTTCAGGTATGGATCTCTTTGGGCTTATGGCCATTCGTGCTCAAAATGAAATTGTTTTGCCTTGTGTTTCCAGAGAGGTGTTTTGTTTTTTTTAAAGCAGTTGTTCCTCTCTAACTGAATGGCAGCAGAAGTAAATCAGATTCCATGTGTTTAGAAACAAAAGAACAATGAAACATTCAGCCAAGCTTGCCTCAAGAGATCTTTTTTTTTTTTTTTTTCCATACTTGCAGAGCAATTTGCAACAGGAAAACTGCCCAAGAGCTCAGAGGATTTGGGAGGAGGAGCTCTGTGCAGCAACTCCTCTAGCCAATTAGAGGCCAGATCCTCACCTCAATTAAGCTTCTGAAAGTCATGTAACTGGCCAAAGAGAGCTAGGAGAAGAATTTGATCCATTTTCTTGCAGTGTTATGCTGAGGGTAAATCACTGTGATTAATGACTTGTCAACAGAAGCATGGTGACTGGGCGTGTAACAGCCAGCCCCAGTTTCCCAGTGGCATGGGCAAAATTCCAGTGTGTAGCCACTCTGCACATGGGAAGAGGTGGAAAAGCAAAGTGGTACCAGGGTGGGCAGGTGTCAGGATTTTAGGAGACAGTGCAGCCCATGGCTCCCCCAGTTTGCAGCCACTCGCTCTGCTGGTAGCATTGGAGAGTCCTGCCTTGTCTTCTAGCCTGGGGCAGTTGTGAGAGAAGACATTATTTAAATCCCTGTGGCTAACAGGTTTTACACAATCATCCTGCAGGCTGACAGCAAACAGACAAGTTAATGGAAGCCAACTGTCACCTGGGAAGACGTCAAGGTACTTAAGTCCAATTACATGCACATACACTTCCTTATATGCTAGGTGGCATTTAAATGCAGGGATCTCTTCCGACTGGAAGGACACAGCCCTTCATAATGATAGGGCCATACTTTGGACCTTGGGAGCAATTTACAGTTGTGTGAGCTGAAACCATTGCAGAATTATTAACCTTCTTGCTCTAGGACACAGAGCTAAGTGTCCTAGTGTTCTGCAAGGAGGATTTTTTTACCTCAGTTGAAGAGGCTTGGGTTAGAGATCAGTTGAGAAAACTGGACATCCACAAATCTATGGGCCCTGATGGGATACACTCATAAGTAATGAGGGAGATGGCAGAGGTTATTGCCAGGCCACTCTCCATAATCTTTGAGAGGTCTTGGAGATCAGGAGAGGTGCCTGAGAACTAGAGAAAGGCCAGTGTTGTCCAAATCTTCAAAAAGGGCAAAAAGGAGGACCTCAGTAACTATAGACCAGTCAGCCTCACCTCCATCCCTGGAATGGTGATGGAACAGCTTGTCCTTGCTGCCATCTCTAAGCATCTGGAGGAAAGGAGGCTTATCACAAGTAGTCAACATGGATTCCGTAAGGGGAAATCATGCTTGTCTAATCTGATAACCTTTTATGAGGATATAAGTAGATGGATGGATGAGGGAAGGGCAGTAGATGTGGTATCCCTTGACTTCAGCAAGGTTTTTGATACTGTCTCCCATGGGATCCTCACAGCCAAGCTTAAGAAGTGTAGATTGAGTGATGGTGCAGTGAGGTGGATTGGGAACTGGCTGAAGAACAGAGCCCAGAGAGTTGTGGTCAGTGGAGCAGAGTCTGGCTGGAGGCCTGTGACTAGTGGCGTCCCCCAAGGGTCTGATATTATCCAATATATTAATCAATGACCTGAACGAAGGGACAGAGAGCACCCTCAGCAAGTTTGCTGATGATACCAAACTGAGAGGAGTGGCTGACACAGCAGACACACAGTGGCTGTGCTGCATCCAGCATGACCTGGACAGGCTGGAGAGCTGGGCAGGGAGAAATTTAATGCAATTTAACAAGAGCAAGTGTAGAGTCCTACATCTGGGGAGGAATAACCCCATATATTAGTACAGGCTGGTGACTGATCTGTTGGAGAGTAGCTCTGGGGAAAGGGACCTGGGGGTCCTGGTGGACAAGAGGATGACCATGAGCCAACAATGTGCCCTAGCGGCCAAAAAGGCCAATGGCATCCTGGGAAGCATTAGGAAGAGTGGCCAGCGGGTCAAGGGAGGTTGTGCAGTCTTCCTCTCTGGAGACATTCAAGACCTGCCTGGCTGTGTTCCTGGGTGACTTAGTCTAGATGATGCTGCTCTGGCAGGGGGTTGGACTAGATGATCTTCTAAGTCCCTTCCAATCCCTAACATTCTGTGAAGGAGGGCATCACTTTCACCCCATCAGTTGGGAGCTTCAGTGACAACACATTGCCCCAGCACTCCTAGGACATGCAGAAGGATACCAAATTCAGTTCAAACTGCTGAAGGTGATTTCTGCAGTCAGAATGCAATCACATGGGCTGGAAAACACCCAAACCAACAAGAAACTTTCTGGGGATCAGTAATGATGAGGGTTGTTTGATCAGTGCCACTGGGCTCTGGTTGCAGGGTGTTGCATTGCCTGCCATGCTCAGCAGCTCTCCCACCATTTGTCCTTTGCAGCATGAGCAGCAGGAGAGCTGAGCAGCAGTAGTGACAGTCCCTGGCATCTTTTCCTTCTGGTCTTTTGCCTTTCTATTGAAGGAGGAAGATGATTTGGTTGCTTGGTGAAGCCAGGAAGACCATTTGCCTTCAGCTGTTTGGGCTGCTGGCACTAGACAATGTTTCTAGGAAAGCTAAGCTTACAGCTTCTATTGCTGCTTTAAAATATTTATGATTCAGTGTTTTGTCACTGGTATTTCAGAAAGGGCAAGTTTAAAATGGGAATGGCTGTCTTCTTTACAGTTCTACCTTTTAGCTAGCCTTTTCCAACTGTCATCTTCTTTTACAGGCAGCATTTCTTTGTTATCATCTCTTCAGACCTTATCTGATTTGTTTCTGCTTCACAAACTTGTCCTTAAGATAACTTATTTTTCTTTTCAGTGTTCTACATAATTTCTAACAGCTTTCAGTTTGACTTCCTGAGCTGCTTTTTTGACTCTTTTTCTCAGCTAACTAGAATGAAAAACCAACATTGCAAATATTTGTGATTTTAGTGATACTATATGATGTAAAAAAGAGGGAGGCACAGGAAGGACATACATATTTTTAGAAGAAAAAGAGGGTGTTCTGAAAATACCTGCAGAGAGAGGCCAAAAAAGCTGCCAATGGTGTTGAAAAAAATGTGTATTCTATGGGTGAATGCTTTTATGATCTAGATTTATCTGAGGGATGAATCTTGCCCTGATGGAGGAATGTAGGGGAGGAACACAAGGATAAGACTGTTCTTAATTTGGCAACATGACCACGCAAATTCTGTGTGAAGAAAGAGAATTCAGTGTTCCTCTGGTGAATGAGGCCCAGACACCCCTGTGCTGGGCTGCAAGGTTGCACTCAACAGCCATGGTAAGTAAGAAGAGTACAAACCAACAACCTGGAAGATACATTATTTAGTGTGATAATCAACAGGGGAAGAACATCCCAAGTGGAGATTTATGTTACTAACACAAAACAGCCCTGCAAACAGGTGAGACCAATAGATTAGATACTAAAGGATGGAGGCAGTTCGGGTCAAAACTTCTGTTTTATTTATATATATATATATATNTGTTTTCTGAATTATAATAACTAAATTTACTGTTAACAAAAAGCTGGACTGTTTAAACATAGGAAGAGACTAGTAGCTCTCCAACCAACCAAAGCTGCTTCTGATGATACCTACTGTACACCTACTGTGCTTGGCAGAGGAGGGCGGGATATGAATAATGCCACCGAATTTCCTTCCATAATACCCATGGTTTGCAGCAGAAGCTTCATATTATATCCCTTTCTCAGTCCTTATTTTCCTTTGCAAAACCATGTTGAAGGACTTCACTCCTGTTCATCCTGGGAAGCCTGCACTGTCTTCCTGCCTCTGCCACACACCCCAGAGCAATGCTTGCTGTGCCTTTGTACTGCTTTCCCCAAGGCAGGGCAGGGCACATTTGCTCCCCATCTAAGGCTAAAGCAATATAAAAATGGCATGACACAAATAATTAATTCCTAAGATCTGCTGTAACCTCCACCTGGTTTGGTATCAGCAGCTCAAACTGCTCCTCAAGCACATCCCTGGGCACCTCCTCAGTCACTCCCAGGAGAGGAGGGAGCTCGAAGCAAGCCAGGCCCAGCCTTGTCCCTGGATTTAACCAGAACTTCTTGCCCTTGCCAGCAAAAAAATCCCAAACCAACAAACCATGCCTTGAAGTACCTCAGGGAGCAGCCTGCAGCAGCACATCCTGAGGCAAGTGGCCAAGAGGCAGTGTTAAGGCCATGGAAAACAAAACATGAGCTTCCTGGCAAGGGCTGGGCCAGATCCGAAACAAGATGGGTGTCCTCTGAGCGGGTGCTGTGATGCTCCCCATGTTCAACTGGCACCAACCTACAGAGCTTGGGTGACCCTCTTTCTCAAGCAATCATTGCTGCTAATTTTACTCCTCTGCTTACAGTTTGTACAGAATGCAGAAATGTTGGCCAGTAGATAAAACTGAACTGAATACAGAATTTGGGGTTTATTCCCTTTACAAGAAATGGGGGTCTTTTTTTCAGATAAAATGGAATTTAAAGGGGGAACAGGGTTAAATACACAGGTTTTAATAGCTTTTATCCAGTGATGTAACTACCCAGTGATCCAAGAAGGGTTCACCACATTAAATCCAATTTTTACTTGTGGAAATCAATGTGGGCTCATTCCTTCTGTTATTAAAATCAATGGCAATTTAAGTTTAAGATGAAGCTGGGCCCTGGTCCTCTGAAAATGTAAACCAGATCTTTCCCTCTTGGCCCTGTTCTTTTGAAAAAAAAAAAAAAGAAACCCAGCAAATCCACACCATGTTAAGTTTTTCTCCCTTCTAAATAGATATTTCTATAAAGGCTTTCAAAAAGAAATATAATTCCAGTCTTATGACTGCAATGTTTCTTCTGTCTCATATTATCCATAAAGCTGAATCTGTGTTTTTTTGGCAACTGTATGTGACTTTCCCAGAGTAGGTAGGACTGGGCAGCTTTTGTGTAGGTGATGGCTTTTTGTAGCTGTGTGGCTTTGAGGGCTCTTACCCTGTGCAAGCCTAAGGGACATTCCTGAAACCCTGGGAAGTGGAGTCATTGCTCCCACCACATGTGGATATGTTGCAATTTGCAGAGGCCAGTCACAGTATTAATTGTCTCTAAGGCTTCGCTGACAAACAGAAAAGATTGAACTGTGAGAGGTGTAGTCAATACATGTTACTGTAGAGCTGCTTTCATTCAGTTCTTGTTGTCCTGGTTTGAGTGAGAACAGAACTAATTCTGTTCAGTGGTTTTACTTTCCAGCTCAGTTCGTCTAACTAACTGCACTGGCTGAATCCAGTGGCAGAATCCAGCACCTGCACACAGCTCCTGTCTGCTGCAGGGCCCAGTCTGGGACTCTCCTGGTGCCAGCTCCTCAGCATCAGTGGTGATGGTGACATAATTGCCATCAGAGGGCGCTAGGTTTGATACTGGCTTTGTATATATTTGTACATATCCAATTTTAAATTATTATTAATTTAATTTTCATTAAAGCTGTTCTAGTTTCCTTTTCTAGTAGCTAAGTCTCTCTCCCTTTTTCCCTTTCTCTCTTCCTCTTTGAGGAGGGAGAGGAGTTAACAGAGAGCATCTGTTATAGGTCTAAGGGACTGACCTTAAACCCTGACAACTGTATCAAATCTGACAACACAGTTTTTCTCTTCCTTGAAGACTTAGCCAAAGAAAGAGGAGCTAATGCAGGGAAATAAAACTTTGAGGGGGAACAAAACAAAACAAAACAATCAAAATAAAAAATAATAAAAAAAAACAAAACAAAAAAGGGGATACAAAAGAATAAAAACAGAAGATGTATTAAGTATCTGTTTTCGAGAGATTGCAAGCAAATAAAACAGAAAAACAAGACAATATTTTCAAAAGTCTGCTTGAAATGAGAGGTGGAAATGGGATGTCTCATCCTAGGTACCTTCTAGAAAAGGAGACCATCAGGAGAAGCAAATTGCCATGAGCATGTAAGCACCCCTACCTATGTCTGCAGTGTTGACTGGCATGGTAGTCCCGTGATCCCTTAATCCAGTGCAAGTAGACTCACCAGGAAAGGGTGGTGCTCTCTTCCCCCTGCTTCCAGCTCTCATTCTCATTCTCTGTCTTGCACCCACACCAATGCTCATGAGAGTCCGCCAGAGCCAAATACTCTCTAAGCAGGTTCTTTCTGACATTCCGTATGAGCAGAGTTTTATATCTTACAACTGCATTACTTATTTTAAGATATTTGATGTTACACAGGACTGATTTAGCAGACCAGTACAGCAACATACTGAAATTACAACACAAGAATAATACAGCAATTGCAATGCACAGATGATACACAATACAAACAGGAATCCCATCACCATTCTCTTGATACACTCACCATCATGATGCTAGTCATCTCCAGTTGCTGGGAAGAAATAGGTGGGTTGAAGCCAACTCAAGGCCATCATCCTCTTTACAATTAATCTTCTTGGTTCTTTGATTTTTATATTCCCTGTTGGGCTGAGACACATATACATTTCCACCACACTGGTCTGGCTGCCTCAGAAAGATCATTTCTAATTATTATTTTAGCACAGTCCAGTTACACAGCCAGTTAACACACTCAACTGGTACAGCAGTTTATCTACAACAAAGAGCACCCTCTGGTCCACTTGGTTTTGAGAAAAGTTTGGCTTCCTTTCCAACAGCTGTGGTCATTTCCTGTGTTCCTTCCTGAGCTTCATGACCTCACTATCCTTGCCTACCTCCTGTCAGCCTTTTTCCACAACAAGGGTTTGTTGATTGGTCACACAGCCATATGGGCCACACCTATTCATTTACTTCAGCATACCAGGAAATGTGGTCAGGTGCTGGAGCAAAGCACTGATGCTCACTTAAGAAGTGCAGTGCCTCTGGCCTTCTCTCAGCCAGGTGCTGGAACTCCTGGGCATGACCCAGACATTAGCACAAGGAGGCATCACTCTCAACCAAGAGGCTGCATGTGGACACCCTGATGCAGGTGGTCAGTCTACAGTGAGCCTGACTGTGCATGCAAGCATCCTCAGTGCCAGGGACAAGTTTGATTCCCTCTTGTTGCTGTAGCTTTCTGCAAATCTTCCTTGCTTGTGCTGGATTAGATTCCAGACAGGGTTCAACCCTAAAATCAGGTGCATGGCAACAAGGGACACCTGGAGCAAGCAATTGCAGAAATGAATGGTGAAGTGGCAGACTAGGCCCTTGATAGCACCCAGACTAAGCTGACTGTGACACTATAACCTGAGATACCACAGGCACTGCTGAGAAAATTAAGTGCAATACTTTGCTTTGCAAAGAAGGACCCTTCTTCTTGGGGAGAAAGGGCTCAGTGGAAAGTGAAACTCAGAGAGCCAGATAGGCCAAGATACTGCAGGGAGCTGTGCCACAGCCAATTGTTGCTTATTCCAGCCCCTCCTTAGATTTTTTGGTTACCAGGGCATCCATTGTAAGTCGTCAGTTTTCAAGGGAAGGGACCCATCTTCCTGACCTGTGGTCTGCTTGATGCATTCTGGGGTTTACCAGGAATGAAAATTGTACACATACAGGCCATCGGGCAAAAACTGAGTTTAAATAGCCAAGCTTCATTTTCCTAGAAGCCTTTACCCCTGTTTAAACTAAACCAGGATCTGGACAGCAGACAAACATCTTTACTGTGTCCAAGCTGGGCAGGTTGCTGGCACCATTCTATGTGGGGGGGGGGGGGGGGATGATACTGCGACCATGAATTAGGGATGTGTATTTTATAAAGCTAATGTTATGCATGTAATTAATCTGAGGAGCACAAGCTTGTCCTGCTGATTCGTGACCAAATACACACTATGTATTGTAGAGTATAATGGTGCAGTAAAAACCACCAATTATTGTACATATTAACCACGGGAACTAGTCTGTGGTGCTAACAGATGCAGAGTTCAAAGCATTTCAGTGCCTGTGTGGCCCATCCTGCCACCCCTGGGGACAGTCACTCTTTAAATCCTGGGTGCTGTGAACACTAAGCCTCCTCATCAGAGCGATGCATCAGATCAAATCAGATGACTAGCAGAGGCTAGCCTTGGGGAAAGGGCAGGTGAAGGGCGAGCACTGCATCTTGAAATAAAGTGCATGATCCAAAGATAACAAAGCTGTCTTTTGGAAGTAGGAGAGGCAGTTAATCATCCTGCCTCCAGGTCATGGTCCAGGGGAGCTCCTCACTGATGGGGCAGGACCTCACCATAGCAGGCATGGTGCAAACACAGCTCAGAAAGAGCAGTGCCACATTAGCCCACCTTGGTCTTCGGGCACTCGCAGGGCCAACTTGTGTTCTATGCTTCTATGGCCAGACATAACTGAAACCCACTTTCTTTTAAAGAAGATAGCTCTCCATTATCAAAGGGGGAGTTAGTCTCAGTCTGCAGTGCTGATCGTAATGGGCTTCATGCTGCTGCCATTATTAGACAAGTCTTTATCATGTGGGTGGAAGCAGAGAGGCTGCCAAGAGCTAGTAGACAAACAAGAAACTATGTGAAGAATGGGGATTTCTGATGAGAGCCTCTGATGATGAATCACCTGCTACTATGCTCATGAGAACATGGCCAGAAGTCTCAGCTATGAGCTGCTGTTCCTCTGCCATCACCACGCTCACTGCAGGGTTGGATCAGAAATGCAGTGGTTATAAAAAGTGACACGATCAACGATCCATAGAAGGGATGTAACAAGGCAACTACCTTGTCAAAATAATAAAAGGAGGAGTGGTTATAGTAAAAAGCAAGTAGGCCTTGTTGAAGCTTTTTTTTTTTTTCTTTTCCCTCATAAAAGAAGGTTGAAGAAACCAAGATACATCAAAGCTAACAGTTCATTGGATTTGGCAGCAGTTCAAAGCTAGAAACTCTTGTCCATGCTGTGCAGATTTCACATGTGCTATCTTCAAGAGGTACAAGATGAGGAGCACAGATGCCTCATACAGAATAGGTGAACTAATTATTCTTGCCAAGTTTCATAAAATGCTCTATGTAACCCCCAAGACAAAAGATAAACACATTCAGCGTGAAACTGCTGTAATAAAATAACAAAACCCTGACAGTTAAGGCTGGCAGGTGGCATAAAGGAATTATTTTTTAAAACACACTCCAGTGAGCCTCTAGTGCTTCTCCTGGTATATAACAAAAAAGACAAGAAAAGCTGTTTACAAAGCCCATCCATGCATATTAAGTCCACACCAAAAGCTCCTCTGAAGTGAAAGGTGAGGAGGGTATAAAAATGCCGCCTATGCTGCAGCTAAAGCTTCAAAGTGTTTTTTCTCAACAACAATGGCATCTGTAATTTAGTGTATTTCAGCAATAAGTAGGAGCTCAGACGATTTTTAACTTGTCTAATTATAGCATGTTGGAAGTGATACTATAATTATGAGAAAAGAGGCAGTCTCATACATATGCTTGGAAGAGCTTCTGATGCCAAGGAGAGCTGTTAGCAGCTATAAGCGTCCCTGGTAAACACTGAACTAATTTAGCTCTCGTTAAAATATAAGGGCTCAGACACCTAAGTGGTCCCTGCAGCAGAACAAGTCCCTGTGCAGGAGTAGCAGCTAAAAGCTCTCACACCCTAGCAAAAGCCAAGCATGCTAGCTTCGAAATGAAGAGGTTTAGGCTGATGTATTTCATCTCTTATTTCCCAGAGGAAGCAAAGCAAAAACAACTTATTTCCATGGTTGAAGTGATGTGCTAAGTCATTAAACAGAAGTAACTTGGCATTTCTGAGCTCCAGCTGTTTCATCCTGAAACAAAAAAGCTATCCCAGAGATGAAACGGTCCAGGGACATCCCACAGCAGCTGTTCCCACACAAAGGCTGGAGGTGGCAGTGAACGAGCCACAGCAACTGCTCATAAGTTTTTGCTCCTTCCTGTGTTTTCATGAAATATGTGATAATAAGGGGCCCTTAAGGAAGCAACCTTACTGGGCTGACATGAGTCTGTTCAGAAAGTCTATCACACAACTGAAGTGAAACAGACCTTAAGATACTCAATATCCTTCTTATTTTAATAGATAATCTGAAAAAGAAGAGAAATTCCTATGAGTCTTCACCTTTGTCACACTGCAGGAGACAGTGGCACTAAATACAAGCTATTTGCTTTGCACTACTGCAAAATTCAAATGAATTACCAAATTTTATATATTTGTGGTTCTTTGGTCAATTTTTCAGAGCACAAAAAACCTCACTTCTAGTTTCTGTTTGAAAACACAAGAAAAATCTGGTTAGCTATGTGTTGCTATCAGTTTTAATTTTAGAAAAATTCTGTATGAAATTATTCCAATAAAAAGAAAACAGCTGCTAGTCCAACCAGCCTAAAATAAATCCTTTTAAATGAGAAACAGACATTTACAAGAATACAGAATTCCTCTATATTTTATTAGATAAAAACTTGGTATTTCAAATCATCAAATAATAACGGTACAGCTATTAAATATCAATACAGCCAAACTGGAGAACAAGATCAAATTCAGAAACAGTCTTTTTTCACAGAAATAACTGAAAAGATAAACCTCACATGCAAGAGACAAAACTATAATAGGACTCAAAAAGAGAGATAAATAAGGACAAAGAAACCCCAAGGACTGGTTGTGTTATTTTCATACAAGTGGCTGCTCCCTGGTATAGATGTACTAGCCTTCCACTCAGGGAAGCAGTCAACACAACACACATCACATCAGCACACTGCAGATGGGTAGGATGGATATTGATGTGAGAGGCCAGTGGACAGTTTCTCATAATAGTGTAGTCGTGCCATCCTCCTCCAGCTTTTCAAATAAACTAGTAACTGCAAGAAACCCTAAAAATTTTAAGTGAGACTGCTCAAGTGAAAACTTTTGTCAAAAGGACTGGAAACAAAGATTACTGCAGGTTTTAGCAGACTACAGCTTGGAAATATCATAAATACAAAAAAAAAAAAAGGAATCAGGAGATTGGAATTAAGATTATAGACCAAAATCGGTACCAGAGGCACAGGAGAAATGTTAGGTGTCATCAAATAGGTGTAAGGCTTAATGAAAAACTGTAACATTAAAAAGTACTGTAAACTCAGATGCATTTGTTCAGAAAAGAAGAGTCTTTGGAGAAATGTCACCTCAGCAGCATGAAAAAAAGTACTTTTGGAGGCAACCCCAAGTGTATTTAAATATTGCTTTTATGCTGAAGTTATATGTAGTTATTTGTTATTTTTAGTTGCTGTTATTATTGGTATTTCTTTGGTTAAAGGACTTCTGAAGGAGGCAGTGGGTTCAAGAAGAAATTAATGAGACTGAGCAGGGCATTTCTGCAATATAATTTATTTTCAAAAGTGTACATCAGGCTTCTTTCTTTGAACAGCAGCAGTACCATGCCTTCAGAGACAGCAGCTTCCACTCCAAGCAAGAATTCTTTTTTCCCAGGACCTTGTCATGACCTCCTGTGGACTTGAACATAAGGCCTTGGTTGGTAGTTGCAATCTCAACCTATACACTTGGGATATGGTGTTCTGTGTGGCTGCAGATGTTCATTTTGTCTGCTAACCTCTCACAGCAGGAAGGGTTTGGTATCTTTGGCTAATCTTTGATCATCTTTAAGACCTTTGCTTACTTATGATGACATGATGAGCCTGTGATACCCCTCTGAGAGCTACCAGGACTGTACCCAGTCTTCCCTTAGAACCCCTTGGGTCATTATTAAAGTGACTCCAGGCAGGTAAAACATTTGTACACCCTTCTTCTATCTCTTAAATACTTGAGGTCCACTCCCCACATAGTGTGAAAGAGTCCCTGTCCTGAGGAGTTTACAGTGTAAGTGGTCAAAACAGGTACAGAGTGAGGGAGGAAGAGATGAATATACACCATTATTTACCTCAGTGTCTACCTGTATCCAGTATTGTTTACAGCTGGGAAAAACAAAAACAAAACAAAACAAAAAACATTCCTAATAGAATAAAAGCCAGGGATGAGTTGGTTTTTGGGTTTTGTTTTTTGCTTTGTTTTTGGTTTTTTTTTCCCAGGGAAAACCAAACTACTTTTCATCTAAAAAGCAAGCTTATGCTAAAATACCCCCAACACAAAAACTGTCTTGGATTGGTGGCTATATGACACATCAGAGATTATTCCCAATAGCTGGCAGGGTACTGCTGGTACCTCACAGCCAGGGAACCCACCCAGGGTGTCCTCACAATTCTCATGAGGTTAGCAGCAGGACTGGAAACATCGACAGCTACCACTGGTTTGGGTTGCTCACTTTTCATCTGCACATCAAGGGCCCTAAAAAAACCCCTAAAACACCAGTTATTTTGCATGTTTAATCTTTAACTTGGCATTTTTTTTCCAATTGCCTGTAAAATATATTCCCAGCCTTCTTTCTTTGCAGGAAGGAAGAAGCAAAGCAGAGGTCCCAAGTAGGCTGCAGGAGACCACAGGGCAAAGGCAGGTTCTGCCTTCCCAGGTGAGAGCTGGAACAATCCTTAGAAGTGGGAAAGGATATCTGAACTCTTCATATCAGGCAAAAAAAAAAAGGTTACTCTTGCCTTGGGACGTGGGCTGAGCAAGGAACAGAGACAGCACATTGGATTTGCAGTGAAGGAGGAAGGCAGGCAGAGCAGGGCTCAGCATTGTTTAATGAGGCTTTAGCATCCTGCAGCCAGGAAAGGATTCTTCAGCCTGGTTTGCACAGACAGGGATCCTGCATCAAAACAATTGTATGCAATAGTTTTAACTCAGAACAAACGTCCAGGTATAATGGTTTTCCCAAAACACAGAACAGATCTGTGAACACTTAAGACTGGAATAGGAAATGAGCTATAGCAGGATCTGAGTGTTCTGCAGGGAAACAGCCTCCTCCAGAACCTCTCTGCAGTTATGGCTTAATAACTATCCTGACTATCAGGGAAGAGTTGGTGCCACGAAGTTCAGCAACAAAACTGTCTGAGGGGATTTAATATTTGAAAATTTCCAACACTGAATGACATTCAGATTCATGTTTTCAGGCAAATCAGAGCATTTATGAAAATACTTTCCCTCATCTCTTCTTTTTCATTAAGAGAGCACAATTTACTGTTTGCTCTAAACAGTGAGACATTTTCTCTCAACAACAGGATTATGTCAAACACTTTACACTGACTATGATTAAATAGAAAGGGATATGGAACATGGCACATGAAGAGGGATAGCAAAATGCTGCCCTTAACTGCTCCTCCAAACCCGAGCATCTAATACTCTTAATGGAAATACAGGGTTGTACTCCTTCCAGCTCCACTATACTGAGTAATGTGACAAGTCTGAATCCCAGTCCCACTGGTTTTGAGATAAAGCAGAAAATTGGTGACAGGTTGCAGTGGACAACGATGATGTTCTTTTGGAAGAATGATCATTATTATGAAGGACTAGATGTTGTAATCCATACAGTAAGTCAACAAAAAGGCACAGGAAGAGGAACAGGCAACGAGCAGACACCCAATTACTAATGCAAAATAATGCAGTTTTTTCTTTATTTACCTGCTGTGATTACCCTTAGCTCTTGTAAAATCACTCTACAGCAGGGGAAGCTGCTTGCAAGATGAAGTGACAATACACTTTCCCCCTTGAAGAGCTTCTACTCTTAACTGCAGATGTGCTCAAATCGTGAGGGGAATACCCAAATGCAGGCAGGGAAAGAGAGAGCAGGGCCAGGCTCCAGAGTACATTGAGGGTAAACCTGGCTCTTCAAATACACTGCAAGTTTGGTGAGCCAGTCCAGGTTTCAGTCATGCCACACTGAAAAGAGATTAAGAAGAGGAAATGCAGAAAAAGTAACTGCTGTTAATGTAAAATGTGTGAAATTGGATTATAAACACAGTTAGGGCCAAAAACCTGCCTTTCCACTCTAGCTTGTGAGAATTTTGCCCTCAATGCCAGAGAGAAAAAAACACTTCAAAAGTTAACACTAGTTTGTAACGCGATCATACCTCAGAACAGAGAGTTGTGTTCACACCAGTCTTGTGTTAGAATCTCAAAATAGTTGCTTCATCCAGCCACTTGCTTATGAGACCTGCCAAGCACAAAATTGTGAAGAAAGCCTCAGGTGGAAGCTTTTTATATGAAGATCAAATACTTAAAAATTAGGCAAAGTTGTACAAAAAGCACAAAGCATTTGTGGTTTGCACAACAGAAGTAAATGCCATATTCATAGACTCATAGAATGTTAGGAGTTGGAAGATCATCTAGTCCAACCCCCCCTGCCAGAGCAGGATCACCTAGACTAAGTCCCCCAGAAGATACAGATGCTGAAATTTCAAGCCTGATACTTTAGTCCAGTATTTGATTTAAAGAGAACAGTAATCGCATCCCACTTATCTCACTGATAAAGAACATGGAGCTGACACAGTCAGCCTGGAGGGAAGCCAAGGCTCAGGCAGAACTGAAAATTCCTGTTAAGATGACTAAGTGGCAAGCAATGGTTATTTATTCTAATCAAATTGTTAATTTATTTCAGGAAAAAAACAGAATTATTTTTTTTCTAATCAAAACAAGGACCTATTCATTACAGTTTGTATGATATTATTAAATATTAAATAGGCATAGCTCAGATTTCGAATATATTTTTTAAAAATGTTATGTTTAGTAGCTCACCCCCTGAAAGGAAGTTTTACCTCCCTGCAACACATACTTCCACCACTTCATCCATGATAATTTCAAACACCACATTGATGGACCTTCTACTCCCAACTCTTTTGTCTCCCCAGTGCTGTAGCCCTCACTGGCTCTTCACTCTACTTCATTCATTCCAGATGTTCTCCTCCTACCCATACACCCAAACACTATCTTCTATTTAACCTCTCTTCTTTGCTTACCACTGATTTAGTGAGGATAACCTCACTAATCTGCTGAGGCTTCTTGACACCTCTGCTGCTGACACCTAGGCTGGGTCACTCAGGACTTGGCTTTCCACAGTGCTCAGATTCTGCCTCTTCTCTCTCAAAAAAGCACAATTACAGTAGTCATAGAATCATGGAATGGTTTGTGTTGGAAGGGAACTTAAATATTATTTAGTTCAACCCCCCGTGCCATGGGCAGGGACACCTCCCATATATGCTTCTCAAAGCATCGTCCAACCTGGCCTACTTCAGGGAGGGGGCTTCCACAACTTTTCTGGGTAACCTGTTTCAGTGCCTCACCACCCTCACAGTAAAGAGTTTCTTCATAATATCTAATCTAAACCTTCTCTCTTTCAGTTTAAAACCATTACACTTCATCCTATCACTACAGTGCCTGGTAAAGAGTCCCTCCTCACCTTTCCTGTAGGCCCCCTTTAAGTACTGAAAGGCTGCTCCAAGATATCCCTGGAGCCTCCTCTTCTTCAAGCTAAACAACTATCTCAGCCCATCATCATAGCAGAGGTGCTCTAGTCCTCTGATCATTTTTGTGGTCCTCCTCCGGACCTGTTGAAACATGTCCATGTATTTCTTATGCTGAGGGCATCAGAGCTGGATGCAGGATTCAGATGGGGTGTCACCAGAGAGGAGCAGAGGTGCAGAATCACCTCCTTTGGCATACTGAACACTCTCTCTTGATGCAGCCTAGGGTGTGAGCTGACAGCACACATTGCTGGCTCATATGCAGCATTTCATCCACCAACACACACAAGTCCTTCTCCACAGGGCTGCTCTCAACTCGTCCTTGTCTCCATGTCTCTCCAATTTAGAGACAAGTCATGAGACAGAGGTAAAAATTAAATGCAAGATACAACATTTTAAAGCTGCCTTAGCAATCCTTTTGCCTAAATCCATAATAATGTTTAATTAGCCCTTTTCTGAACTCCAGCCTCATTGATCCTACTCTGATAATGAGGTCTCTGAAGCTCATCCTGAACAAACATACCAGCAGCAATTTCATCAGCCTTTGGTGGAGAGGCCAATGGCGATGTCTTTATTTCTGACAAACTTGCAGATGCTCCAAGGGGACAGGTACAACACTGAGATTCAGTGCACCCACAACCCAGAACAACACTGGCCAGATCCTATCCATTATTAAATGCCAAACATTTAGTGCCAAAATATTTGTCATTTTTTGCTTAGCTCTCATGAATGGGCAATTCTGACATGACATTTCCCATACTGTGACCTTGCTCCTGCTCTCTGATAGTAGCATGAGCATTTTAGAGAGGCTGGGAGAGGGAAGAACCAGCAGGTCCATAAATAGGCAGGGAGTCTCTCACTGGAGCCAGACTGGCAAAACCAAAATCTTCCCTTAGCTTAATCCCTTCCCCCATCAGCAGCTGTGTCCCCTCTCTGCAAAGCCAGCTACTTGACACACTGGGTGCACAGAGCCACACTAAAACCCCACCACCAAGAGAGGAGAGCAAGCTCTGTGGTGGAGGGAGCCAACGTGGGTGCACGCCAGCCTCTGGCAGGCCCTGGGCATGCTCCCATGCTCCCCTGGCCTTTGACACTGTGTGGGCAGGGTGGCACGTGGCAGCACAACATCCCTCCCACATGGGTGCCACTCCCCAGCTATCATCCTGCCTCTCTGCTTACACTCCCTGTGTCCTGTTCCATTGCTTTTTGCATCTAAAGATGCAAATGGTTCTTTTGATTGAGTCTTAATTATTTAAGCATCTTCTAGATTTAGAAAGCTGGTTTGGCTGTGAAAGTAACACTTGGTGCAATCACCTCTCATCAATAATCCATGGAAACAAATGCGTACGCCTGTTGGGAAGCAACCTCATTTAAAGCACGTTGAAAAGTCAAGTTCAGATATACAGAGGTTAAAAGATCTAATGCTGGTCACATTTCAACGAGCCCAGGACATTTTAGCTGAAGTGAGAAAAAACAGGATTTGTGCCTAATTCCAGTAATTTTGCTAGAAGCAATACTGCTTGATTCCTCTCAAAGGAGAAGGGTGCCTCAGAAGCATCCAAACCACAAATGTGGGCATGGGACCTTCAGGGAGGCAAATGTGCTCAAGAGTTAGGCTGGATTCTGTTTTTCTCCTGAAGTGTTAAAGCACACAGGCAAGGACAGCTGTGAGTGCTTGTACCTTATGGAAAACTACTACAAAACTTCCAATCACACTCACAAAAACCATAGAGGGGTTTGATCCTTTTCAGAAAAAAAGGAAATTGAGACTTCGGCTTGAAAAGAAAAAAAACCCAACCCAAAAAGCATTCCTATTAACATCTCACTCTAATAAAGAGATAAGGTTAAACAAAAACCATGGCATGTCCTCGATGTTTACATTGGAGAGGTATTTTTTTTCTTGTCCCAGTATGAGCTCCCAGAGAGATTGTTTCTGATCTCACTGAGCAATCATGACATGTAATCTCATTGCCTGCTTAGAGCCCACTGTGACCTGTGGGGACTGTTTGCACATTGAGCTACAACAGTGTTGGTTGGCACTGCAACACACAGCTTCAGCTAAATGACCATGGACATGGGACCAGTGTATTACCCAGAAGAAGCTAAGGGATGTTGGGCTGGCAGAGTTAGCTTTGGCTTCACCTGTACGTCTGCCTTCTATAGCCCAATGGAAGCTCCAGGAAACCTTTTTTCCTCCAGCTTTCTGAAACTGCTGAGCACTTCCCATGGAGTGCTGATACCTGATCCTGAATGAGACCCACGCAAATTGCTGCCTGACTCCTTGACATTGAATCCTTGTAACATTGTCATTTAATTAGAGAAGAGCTGGAACAAACTGAGGGGGAAAAAAAAAATAAAATAAAAAATTAAAAGGTCATCTTCCAGTACCAGGGAATATGTGAGAAAGGGAAAGAAACGAACTGCTTTCTTTCCATTGGCCATACCAAGGCTCCTTCACTATTGTCCTGTTGGGACCTCATGGAGCTAACAAAGCACCTGGAGCAGGTAGAGGGAACTCTTCTGTTGACTGGCCCAGATGTTGGAGAGGAGACAGAGACTGACTTGAGATTCCTTCCTCTGACATCCAACGCTGTGTGAACAGGCTCAGCATATGCATCTAAATTACTCAATAAAGGTGGTTTATTTATTATTTATAACTGAATTAAAATCCTACACATTTATTGCACCCAGAGCTTGTCTTAAAATGTGCTATAATGTAGCAAAGCCCATTAGTCAAAACACATGAAACACACTGACGTTTGCCTGCGGCTCATCTGGCTATGCTAAGTCTTTAATTACATGATGCCATATTGTTTTTCACCGGGCCCTCCTGCTTCCACCTCCTGGGCTGGAAAACGCTTCACTTAAGGAAGAGCTGCTCGGTATTTTGTTTAATCTCCACGGGCGGCCGCGGGGACTGGACCTGTTGGATGCGCCCCAGGGTCCCTCCTCCCGGGGCCGCCGGGCTGATGCGCCCAGCGCTCCGACCACCGTGACCCCCGCGGAGCCGGCGCGATTTCCCCCGCCCCTCTCCCGAACCTTCCGCGGCCGCCCGATTGGCCCTTGGCAGGCGTGACGTCATAGCGCTCCCCCCTCCGCCTCCGTTAGTGCCCCGCACCACTGTGACGTCACAGTCAGCCCACGGGCGGTGATGGGGCGGAGCCTCCCGCCCCGCGCCCGCCCCCGGCCCCNNCGCCCCCGGCCCCGCCCCCCGCGGCGCCGCAGCGTGACAGAGCCGGTGCCCTCCCGCCGCCCCCAGCGTCGCCGCCGCCGCCAGGTAGGGCTCCGTCCCCCGGGCGGGAGGGCAGCGCCGGGGGCTTCCCTCCCCGCGGTGGGATGCGGCGCAGCCGTCCGGGCCGGTAGGAGGAGGAGAAAGAGGAGGAGGAGGAAAAGAAAAAGGAGGGGGGCCGGGTAACGAGTAACGGGTACCGGGTGGGGGCCGCGACGGGCGGGGGGACGCCGCTCCGCGAAGCGCGCAACAAGTGCGGAGGGGCGCGGAGCCGGAGGGCGGACTCGGTGGCCGGTGGTGAGCAGCGGGGCCGCGGCCAGCAGCGGCGGCGGGCGGGAGGGGACGGGGCGGCGGAAGGGCTGGGGTTTTCGCCAGGAGCGTCTTTCCCCGGTCCGGTTAGTGAAAAGCATGATGCAATCTCGCATTGCCATGGCTACTGCATCCTCGCGGGTGGCCGCGGCCCCTTCCGCCGTGGTGGGGCAGAAAGTCAGGAGGAAGAATAGGGGCAGGAAAGGGGGATCCCCCGCCCCGCTGGCTGCGTTTAACGGCGAGAAAACGTCCCTCGGCCGCACGCCGGCTCCCCGGGGAGGGGCTGAGCGCGGTTGCGGCTGCAAACAACAACAAAAAGACTCGGTGTGCATCGCGGGGGTGAGTGTGCATCACGCGGGTACGGTCAGCCCGCTGCGCGCCCGGCTCCACTCACGGCGATGCCGGCCCTGGCGAGCGGGGCTGCTGGGGGCGGCCGGGGCGAGCAGACTCGGAGAGAGGGGCTGGGTGTCAGCGGGAGGTCCTGCTGGGCTTGGTAGGGTGGAAAGAGTTCTGCTCCTCGCCGCCCCCGACCGCCTTACTGGTTCAGAAATGGAGCCGCTGGTACTGTAGTTCCCGGGTTTGTCTGCGGGACGGGGCAGACGTCACATGAAACTAGAGCCGTGAAGATGCACTGCTTCGCAAGGGTGCCTTATACGTTTTAAACTCAATGTTTCGAGAGTGCAAGCATTAGGAAATCAGTAGGAAAGGAAGGGCCCGCGGTAGAAGTGTGTCAGTAAGTCACATGCGTGTGCAGGGACTTTATTAAAAACTTTATGACTTTGCTTTTATCTGTCCCATGTCCCGGAAACCCTCGGGCATCAGCAGCATTAGAAGCTGCCAACGCTCGGGGTTACGCCGGGTATCGTTGTAGGCGATCTGGCTGTTTTCTCCCACCCTGCCTTAGCTGGCTGCTTTGCTGCTCTTACACTCCCCCCCCCCCCCCCCGCCCTGCTTCCCGGGGATGCAGCAGCTGAGGATCCGACTCCGCAGAGCTTTCCGGCTCTGTATGCGCAGACAAAAGCCCTGTTTTGCAGACCTGGGCGGGAATAGGAACACCTTGGCTTGCTCAGCAAAAAAAGGCTCCCGGCAGATGACAAGAGGCGTTGCTCCCGCCGGCAGCCGCGCTGCACGCGCTGCCCGCTTGCTGTCCCAGCCACGGTTGAACGGCAGTGCCCCGTACGGCTCATTTGTATTCGCGGTGATCGCTGGTGCCACGGGACCCGGGTCCGCGGCGGAGAATGTGAGCGAAGCTCTCAGGCGGCTCTTAGCGATGGCGAGCGGGGCAGAGCGGGGCAGGGCAGGGCAGGGCACGGCCGCAGCTCGGGCGCTTCCGCTCAGGGAGGCTCGGGAGCCGCTCTCCGCGGCTGCAAACGCGGCCCTGCGGCTGGAGCCAGCCGAGAGCGAGCGGCGCGGCACAGCCCTCGCCCGAGTTGCGAGCCAGGTTGTTTCCAGGGCGAGGTTATCTCCGCAAAAGCAGCTCTCGCCCCGGGATTTGGCAGCTGCCGGCCTGCTTTAAGTGGTCGGTTGAAATTATCGCCGGTGGCCTCGGCTGGGTGGAGGGTTTTTGCAGCTGGGAAGTTTTCGCAGCTTCGGGAGCGGTGATGGTGTTGCTGCATCAGTATGAAGCAGATAGCTTAGAGGGAGGGGCTTATGTTTAATAGGTAGTGAATAGCGCTGAAGAGTTTTGCACTAGAACCCTGGTATTTCACTCTCAGTCCTCCTCGCTCCTTCAGTGCAGTTGCAGCCTGAGCTTTTTCCCCGTCTGTAGAGAGCTCCCCAGCTAGAGAGCCAGAGTAGTGTGGCAGCCACCGCTGGTGACAGAAGTGAAAGCTGGGGCAGGATGAGTGAGCCCGTGGCATGCGTGATCATCTGATGCTGTTTGGCAATGAAAGCTGGAGTTACTCACAGGAGTATTCATGGATTTGGGGTGCACTAGACATAATCTGCTTTCAGGGCAGCTAATAGCCAAGGCACGTACTTTGCCTGGGGGGACCTGTACTTGCACACAGGGAGCGAGGATTTCCCTGGAAACTTTGTGGAGGGTGGAGATGGCCGGTTATCAGCTGGGTGGAGATCCCCTCCCAGCTTCCCATGAGCTGAGGAACACATGAAAGGGATACTGTGCAGAGCTTGTCGAAGTTAAGAGTGGGTTTCTCTTGAAGACACTGTTGCCAGCTGACACAGGTCAGAGATGCTAAAAGGCATGACAGAATTTTGCTGGATTTTACTGAATTTCTCACAGGGTAGCACATTACATCTGTAGTGTGTGCTAGAAACCCTCAGGGACTTCTTTGTGGCTTTTATCTGTAAGTAGCCAAGTGAATTTCTCATAAGTGATCTAACTTAACTCTCCTGGATTTTATCATTTCACTGCTGCTTTGCAACCAGAGCAGCAGTGAAATTAATATGACATGGAGCTTTTTCTTGAAAGCTAGGGAAGAGACCGACTTCTTGTTTGGCTCACTTTGCTTTTTAAAAGCCATTGTGCTTTGTGTGGTTTAGAATCTTTTATATACCAGCAGCTGATCAACTGATGTGCTGACGAAAACTCAGTACATGTGTGGTACATAAATATAGCATCATAAAGGATACTTAATGTCCTGTCTGACCAGTCTCTGGGTTTACTTTGCAGTATTTTTAGTAAGTTGATGTTTTTACATTTCTCAGCAAGAATTCCTCTTGCTGCATTCCTTGCCTTTAGTACAGCTAGAGTTGAAATAAAATATTTTGAATTCTCTGTTCTAATATCTTCTTTCCCTGCTGACCTTCAGTTTGTGTTGTTTAAAAGAGGAATTGACTCAGAAGATACAACCAAGGGTGAGGATTCAGATTTTTTTGAATTATGGTGGAACTGACTATATTTTAGGATTTCAGCTTGACCTGGTGCTCAAATCTAGTAGATGCAGATGGAAAGCCTGGTGCTGAGAGTGATCCAGAGCTTCCCTTTGGGGAGCATATTCCTTGTAAGTGACATTCAGATGATAATTGGTTAAATGCTCTCAAGTACTGAGCTGAACTCATTCCTCATTTTTTTTGGGCAGCAAACATTGCGACATCAAATGCTTCTGTTTCTGCTGAGCTCAGAAAAATCCCACCCCTATAGATCAAGGTGGTGATGCTTGCAAGGTTAAAATGCTCATCTTCTGTCTGTCTTCTAGTGGTTTCCTCAGTCCTGAGGGCTGTTTCCAAGGGCCTGGAGTGAAAGGACGAGGGGTAAAGGGTTTAAATTAGAGAAGTGTAGATTTAGACTGGATATCAGGAGGAAGTTCTTGACCTTGAGGGGTGATCAGTGGAACAGGCTCCCCAGGGAGGTCTTGAGGCACCATCCCTGAAGATACTCCAGGTGAGATTGGCCAAGGCTCTGAGCAGCCTGGGCTAGTTGAGGGTGTCCCTGCTCACTGCAGGGGGGCTGCACTAGGTGACCTTTGGAGGCCCCTTCCAGCCCTAAACATTCTATGATTCTATATAGTCAGGAAAGTATGTGCAGGTGATTATGGTGTTTGCTATAAGCTCCCCTGCATAACCAAACAACCTGCTCATTTTGTCATCTTAATCTTCTTCCATTGCCTTCTTTCATTGCTATGTATGAAATTAGTTGTATTGGGGTGAAATCTATAAAGCTGTTTAAATTTAGGAATAGTTTTGTTGGCCTCAGCTCTTTACAATAACACTTTTCCTCTTTTTCCAGTGTAAAAAATGATTTTCCAGGGTGTCATGTATGCTTTTGAAAGTTGTTTGCTATATAATAGACTTAAGAAATTGATGCTTACTGAATGCCAGTCAGAGCACACTTCCCTGTGTGCATCCAAATGCGTGACAAAACTGACAATAATTCTTGTAATCTGTAGCTGTTTTCTTATATGCAATATTTAGTGCAAAGTAATTTGTTTCATGCTTCTTAGATGTGTTAAAAATGCAGAAGATTCCTTCAATACAAAGGGTTTATTCATGCTGGCATTAGAAATGCTTTTTCCCTTAGGTGGGGGACCATGCATAAGGACAAATGAAAAGGATGATCAATAATTTACATAGAAATTAGTCTGTTAAAAAAAAAAATCCGGTTCAAATTGCTTTCCCATGGTCTTTCCTAAGGCTGTTTAAATTTGGTATTGCAGCAATACAGTTAAGAGGGAATTGCTCAGGCTTACATCCCTGGAGTTACTAAATGCTGATTGGTGAAAATGTTTTTTATCTTGGTTCCTGAGGGCACCAAAACCTGTTCCCTGTGTCAGAGCAGCAGTTATATCTCTGTTTGATAAAGGAATTGCAAACAGTGACCTGGACTGAATTTTATTTTTTTTCTTGAGTGACAAATAATGCTGCATCCAGTCTTACTGCAGAGATAACTCATAGAATTGCTGTGGACTGTGTACACAGTGGCCCTCCCTAGGTCTGTTAAAAACAATTAATCTAAAACTTATTGCCTTGGTTCCTCTATTTGTGTTTTGGCACTTAGGACATATTATCTTACTACTTAAATAGGAGCACAAGAGCCAACTTGTCCAAAGTATGTGGTTGGTAAATGCTTCCCTGGTGCCTTCGATGGATTGGAGATATTTCATTTCCTCGATGAAATGGTTGACTCCTATGAAACACAAACCACCAAACATTTAGAAAACACAATGGCAGCCTGATAAATTTCCTCACCAGGTGTAGAGATTTCACAGATGCACGCTGCTAAGTGGATTTGTCATTTCTCCAAGAACAAATGAATCATGATACTTCTGCTGAACTCAGGGTTTCAAATTGTTGGTCTCAGCATCACTTTGCATCTGGGTATTTTGCACACCCTCATTAAAGCATTTTTAGTTGTAGAGGTTATGCTTTGCTAACGAGAGCTTTGTTGATGACCAACAGCATACTGAGCAAGTAGAAATATTGAAAACTTCCACAAATATTTACTTATGCTGAAGTTGTCAGGATGTAATTGACTTCCAGAATCAGAGTGATAGAGGTTGGAAGGGACCTCCAAAGATCATCGAGTCCAACCCACCTGCCAAAGCAGGACAAAACTAGAGCAGATCACACAAAAATGCATCCAGACAGGTCTTGAAAGTCTCCAGAGAAGGAGACTCCACAATCTCTCTGGGGAGTCTGTTCCAGTGCTTTGACACCCTTACAGTAAAGAAGTTCTTCCTCATGTTGAGATGGAACTTCTGTACTTGAGCTTGAATCCATTGCCCCTCGTCCTACCACAAGGCACAAGTGCAAAGAGGCTGTCCCTGCCTTCTTGATGCCCAGTCCTTCTGTATTTATAGACTACCTTATAGACTAAAAGTCCCAGGTCTCTCAGCCTTTCCTCGTAAGGCAGGTGTTCCAGTGTCAGAGATTCATACCAAACATTTGCCTGCCAAGTGGGATGCTTTGGGTGATGATGAAATAAGCTGAATTGCACTAACATTTACAGGAGACAGATCTTGCTTCTGCAAAGCTACAACAAATGTGAAATAAACCTTTTTTTCCCTGCATTTTCAAATTCTGCCCTTCTCTTTGATCCCAATGTAACCCTGCCCTTTGAGATGCTGGCTCAGCTATTTGAACAAAGTGACTCTGTTATCTCTTGGAAGCTCTCCTCTCCCTCTGTGACCTTGAGAAAACTGTTTCTTTTCTTGCCAGCTGTCCTTGCTGGGACTGAAGGGTAATTGCTTTCTCCTTATGTGCAAGTTCAGGCTCCCTGCTATAAAATATAGATTTGATTTCAAAAAGGATGTAGTCCAGATTTCAAGTAACACTCCAGCTTTTAAAGCATGTGCCTGCTGAGGGATGGTTTTGTTTGGTAACATCCCCAAGAACTGTGACACCGTGTTAGGCGAAAAATAGCAAGTATTAATTTGCAGAATAACGTGGTTTAGTTTATTAAGCCAAATGTACCTCAGAGTTTCTTACAGTTTGAGGCCATATGTTTTGCTAATTTATTCATAAGCATGCAAGTTTGCACTGCTGCCTGTTTTGCTCTTTTTAATTTTTTTTCTCCTTTTTTTTAGACACCTCCCCCCCCTCTTACTTAATGCTGTTACAAACTTGCTGGGAAGCATTTCAGATGAAGACAGTGTTTCTGCTGTGCCCTCCTTGGCTAAGGAGACCCTAACAAGTGGTAGTGACAGGAAAATGTTCCCTTAGATTCTGTACAGTTTAAGGTTTGGAGCAGACCACAGTTTGGTGAATGAGTTCCTCTGCCATGGTATCAGTATTCAGGTAGAGGTCTTGAAGATGAAATCAGGTCTGGAAGCTTTTAGAAATGAGAAAATCTATTTGGATGTTTGCCACTACTTTATCAGTTGTCAGCATAGGGGTTCTTATATAGGGATCTGATTCTTCTCTGTGTCCTCAAGTTTGGGTGCATTTGAGATGAGGAAAGTTTGGGAAACTATAGGCCTTTATACCTTAATCTTTATAGGCTTCCCCTTAGATGTGCTTCTGTTAAACTCTTCCTGAAGGATGTCTCCTGCTTCCAGGTAGCTTTTAAAAATGATGATATTTTGAAACATCATTTTGAGAATCATCTCCTAGCCAAACAGCAGGAAGAACCTGTGACTTAACTAACAATAATTAAACCTTTAACCAGTTAGGATGACATTCTCTAATGTTTAACACTGCCTGCCCTTTAGAAAAGAAACTTAAGAAACCTTTTTGTGTGCTGAAGTTCAAATGACATGCTAGTTTGAGTGCATGGCATGTGGACTGTACCAAAAAGCATCTATGTGTTCAGTTCACTCACAAGGCTGCTCGTGTGCTTTTGGGCAAGAACCTCACATGGTAGCTGCAGAACTGTGGTGGTAGAGGCATAGGAATCTGGATTTGGATTTGAAGGACCCAGTGGTATTTGTGCTTGTATTTTTATATCTATGCTTTTGTGGATTGCAGGGTAGCAGATGCTACCTTCAGATTGGAGTTTATTTTTCTTTTCTCTCATTGGAGAGGTTGCTCTTAGCTGATCACAGACCCTGTGAACTGGGGCAAGCTCTCAGCTGTTTGTCCTAAATTAGGGTCATGCATTTATCCCCTGTGTCATACATTTGTTACTCTGTTCACTCTTGCACAGAAGCCTTTTGGCATGTTGTTAGTCTTGTGAGTTGGACCTACTGAGTGCACAAAATCTTGCTAATGAAGCAAATATCTGCACACTTAACACTGTTCAGAATTATTATTTGTTTTAATTAACATATATGTTATAGTGACAGAAAACAAGCTGCTGCTTCAGCAGGCCTGGTTATTTACGGATTTTTCTGTGCCTCCTTAACAGACCTAATCAGAAAAGCCTCTTGCAAAAGATTTGAACAGGGTTTTTTTCATATTTTATTTAATTCTGATTTGCATGCCACCCAGAATATGCCACGTACACCATGGTCACCTCTGCAGCCTCTCATTTGCTCCAGATATAGCAGAGGTGGCTGGGCTTGCCTGAGCCTGGCTGCCAGACTCAGACATGGGCTGGGAAATTTCGGGTGGGTGTCCACAACAGTGATGGTGTCCAACCACTTGTCATGGGAGTTTGAAAGGTTGTAACTGTCCTCTTCTGCAGCCTTCATCAGGGTCCTGAGTAATTCTTCAGAGGCCACACTCTGCCCTCCACTTTTAAGTTCCTCCCAGAACCTTTCAACTTCCCTACCCTTTCAATAACCATTGTCATCTCCCTGTGAAGCAAGCAAAAGCAGGCTGTGGGTCTGGTTGTGCCTTGCAGAACAAAAATAACATCCTTGGGTACTTTTTAATATCGATTTCTTGTTCTATCACCACTGCTTAATGGTTGCATTAAGGTACTGTAAGGGACGACTAATGTTTTCAAGGTTTTACTTTCATTTTTTGAAGTCAGTCTGATTTGCTTGTGCCTTCTAAAATCAGTGCAGCACTTGTTCAGGTAAGATACTCAAATCTAAACTCTACTGAAGCAATTGCAGAGCTAAAATTAATTTCCCATTGTGCAGACTGAGGATTCCTTGGTTTCACAAAACATGTCAGGCTCAAATGATGCACCAACACGGTGCAGGAGCTGATTTGCCATCAGCAGCTCTGACCCATCCCTCCTTAGAGCAGCATCACTCTACCAACACCCTTACTAAATTCCCACCTGAGCTGTCCCATCTTCAAGATGAGAGCAGAATATCAATCATATCTGCTTTCTTTACTTTTTTTTTTTTTTTTTTTTTTTTTTTTGCTTTTTCTGTTTCTCCACCACATACCACTTCACATGTGAGGCCATGAACTTCAAATTTATTTTCCCTGGTCCAGAATATCAGGTCTATTTAAATGAAGAGTCACTTTGTGCTGTTTATTTTAGAGATGACACATCTGTGTGGAGGATTTATATTCCAGGGTTATTGTATTCCATTTTGGATAAATGACCTCCACCCACTGGAATTGTCTTTTGATATTTGAAAAATTGATTCATGAAAGAGTTTTTTTGCACAAAAGCATGGTTTGCTTTTAGCATGCAGTAAAAATAGAGCCGTGGTGGTGGTGAGATTCCAGAGGGGGAAACTTTTAGAGAGCTGCCAACACGAATAAGCATTTTCATTGCATGAAGCATCATTCTGTATCCTGCAGTCTGTACAAAACACAATATGAAATAATTGCACTCGAAACGTAGAGTTTTGGGTTTATCTGCTGAGCACCTTTTAATGTGTTGACTTCCGTGTAATAGACATGCACAGAGTTTTGCTATAGGGAGATGCTAAAGAGATTGTCTTTTGCCTAGAGTTTAAAGAGTTACAAATGTGGCTGATGAAACACTTCATTTTTTCCTATCTTTCACTCCTGGCAAAATCTGAGTGCTTATAAAGAACACTAAGTTAGGTTTTCACTTCACTGCAAGCAGCCTAGTAAAGGAGGAAGTTTTCCATGTGTAAATTGCTTTCTAATTATCTAACAATGTGGGTTTCCCATGTAATGACTTTAATTATAAGCTTTGGGTACCAAGTTAAAAAAAAAAAAAAAGTTTGTTATTATCAGAAAAATCAAACTTCCCATTGAAATATAGTCTTAGGCTGCTGCACTCCAGGTTTGTCCCAATCACTGGCAAGGTTTCTGAATATAATTTCTTACACTGTAGAATGCTGAGAATTAAAAGGAACACCTCCCCTCTGTCTTCAAGGTCCTCAGCTGCAGGCTGACCAAGGTGCAGTAAGCAGTAAGGGGTTTTGTCATATTCACTGTCAGTTTAGCTTTTTAATTAAACCTTTTTTCTTTTTTTTTTTTTTTCTGTGTATTTCTTTTCATTAACTCAGGTTCTGTTGGAATACTTTTACTATGTTTAGCTTGAATAAAACATTCAGGTTTCCTTTTTTTTTTAAAAAACAAGTCAAGTTTGCTGTTGGTCTTGATCACTTAGGACTCTTGATGGTTAAAGTTCTCCCCTTCCCTTTGAGTTCTGCCCTCTCCCTTGAGACTGTCCTTAGTGCCATAGTTTTCAAGACTGCATCTTAATGCATCTTAAAATCAGTCTCCTTTGTACTTAGAACATTTCAGCTGTGGTTGGTTTTTTTTGTGGTTTGTTATTTATTTGTTTTACTTGCTTTTTGCAGTGCAACAATCTGTCAGTTCATGGCGTTATGATTTTATTTAAGACAGCTCTGTAAGTTAGCTCTGCATGACATCAACATGTCCTGTACGACCTTTTGTTGTTATTTCATGTTCTTTGTTCTGCCAACCTTGTGGTCTTCACTAGACACACACCTGTGTGTAAAATGATGTGTGTGCAATACATTTTATTCTGGCCTTCTCTTAACAGCATTTTATAATTCTGCTTTAAAAATTCTGAATGTTTCTTTTTGTCTGTTTTATTTACTTTTCTTTCTGTCACGGTCTTGGTTTCTTGATGAGTGCAATGTGATGGCTTTGCTCAGCTTGTCAGGGAAGATCTTTTTGTCACCCGCGTGCTGGTGCTTCTGCAATAAATCAGGCAGTGGCTGAAAGCTGATTTTCTTGCTTGGTTGTTTTTTGAGGCCTACCTCAGTTTCCCCCTGCTTCCTTCCTTCAGGTAGGGTGGAGGGGAGAAAAGGAATGAAAACACCCCTTGCAGCAGCACCAAGGCACCAAACACCCCAAGCAGCATCTGCTCTTTGTTGCCCCTGGTCACCTCTCATGCCCTAGGTATGGTTTTGTAGCTATGGAGCTGGCTGAATGGAGAAGCATGAGGCAAGGGTGAGGCAATGCAGTGGCTGCCAGCCTGTTACTGGTGGGCATGAGCCAGCACCATCACAGGCATGAGCAGGAAAAATACCTGCGTGGAGGGGAGCTTTTCATCTTTAGGAATGAACAGGATGCCACAGATACTGCTGGAGACAGACTTGCATGGTGAGGCAGGGCCAGTGTAGCTGTTACCCCATTCTCCAGGAGACTGCTGGCCTTGAAGAGGATGGGAGAGGGGAGGAAACTTCTTGCCTGCTGTTTGTGTGCACATTGGTTTGTATTTCAAGCAGATAACAGTGAATTACAGTCCTGATCCTGGCTTTAAAAGCTTTAAAAGCTCTGATGCTTTTAAAAGTGTGAAGCAAATGTAGTAAAACCTTCTGCACCCTGATAGTCAAGTTGGGGTTTCAGTCTCACTGGCTGCTTCATTGCAACAGATTTTAATGGCAGGGGGGTTTCCACTGCACCAGGAATTTGTTGGCTTTTAATGAAAGAAGAGTGTGTCTAAATTTTGGAAGAAATTGACTTATTTTGCTGGAATTCCCTGCATGACTTCTGCAGGTGCCTGAACTTTTTCTGTCATGAGCTTGTAGAAAACAGCTTGGTAGTTGCCAAATGTGTGGACAGTGTGTTTGGGTTTTTTTTGGTTGGGTTTTTTTTTCCCATTCTTCACCAGTCTATTTAAAATTAATAGAGTCAGTGATAAGATCACATCAACAGAAAGGGAAAGGGACAGAGGCTTTGGTCCAGTTGTTGCCTCCATAAGGAATCTTATGTCTCCTCTGCTTTTTTGCAAGGACATGTGTCAGTGCTGCTCATCAGTCCTGGGCAGGAATAAAAAAGATCAAAATCTTGCCTTACATAGTGTTAACGCCTTTATCCTATGGAAAGAAGATTAGATTTCCAAATGCAGTTGCTTTTCTGAGTGATGAGTGTATTATTTCTATACCATGGCATGACAGTTGTACCTGGAGTATTTTCTTTTTTTCCCTTTTATTTTAGTTCTCTGAATAGTGGGAAAGATAATGTTTTTGACACTTTTGTATTCAAAGCTAAACATCATTTATACTTGCTTGATTTATTTTTGTTTTGTTTTTTTTTTTCTGATAGTACAACTATACATAGTGAACAGTTCTGTCTGGCATGATGTTTAGCATCTTATAATGAAGGCACCAGGTACTGTTGTAGATGCAGCTCTACAGGATTAAGTCATGTGTCACAAGTGTACAGGAGGGAAATAGGGAGTTTTAAGATTGATTTCTTATAGGGTGGCTGACTGTATGAAGAAACACCAGAAAGGCAATCTGTGGTCTGCATTTACAGGGTCAGTATGCATCTCTTCTAGGTAGAAGCACAGAAATTCATTTTTATTGAGGAGTTTTACTAATGCAGTGTATTACATGTTGGGTTTTGTGTGTGTGTGTTATGGCCTACCAGGGAATTTCACTTCTCCCGTGCTCACTGGAAAGAAAAGTAATCACACAAATAACTCGCCTCATTTGTGTGCTTTTTTCAGTGGTGTTTCCCAAGCTTGAGTGATCTTCCAAAAGGTGTCATTTCCCCATCTGAAATGGTAATAGCTATGCATTAGCAGAGCATCTCAGTCTGGGTTTTGCATGTGCTGTTACCCCTGGGCTAGTTAGACTTGCAGGGTGTGAGCATTACCTTTGTGTCTGTGAACCCCAGGTAACCTTTTATCACTGACCTGTGTTTATGGGCAGCCACACACAGCCAGTTCTTGCTTTGGACCATGTTTTGCACAGGCAGGAGAAGTGCAGGTGTTTTATGGATCAGCCAGCAAACTTTCGTGTGTCAATCTAGTAAATGCAAAGAAGATAACCAAGAATTCTAAATCTTGGCACAGCAGTGTTTTGGCAGAGGGAAGGGGCAGCCTGCTGGCAGATGCTGTCTTGCTGCTCACTCACTGCTGTGGGGTATTGGAGGAAATAATAGAATCATAGAATGGTGGGGGCTGGAAGGGACCTCTGGAGATGGAGTCCAACCCCTCTGCCAGAGCAGGGGCACCCAGGGCAGCCCACACAGGAACAGATCCAGGTGGGCATGGAAAGTCTCCAGAGCAGGAGACTCCACAGCCTCTCTGGGCAGCCTGTGCCAGGCTGTGTCACCCTCACAGGGAAGAAGTTTCTCCTCATGTTGAGGTGGAACCTTCTCTGCCCCATGATGGCTTATGTGGGAGAATGGCCCCACTTAAACTCTTTTCTCCACTTCTTGCTTTTTTCAGTTATGATGTGGACATTTAAGGGGAAAAAAAAAAAGTGAGTTGAAGCTTAACTGTCTTGAAGCTACACTGTACTCTTGAACTCTGTTGCTGGTCATGAAAGACTTCTCCATCCTTTGGACCCCTTGGCTGTGGTCTCTAACTCTGTTATTAGAAAATACAGCCTTTTGACCAAGAATGCTCATTAAAGTTGGCTCTGGGGCTTTTTCTCTTGTGGAAGTGAAAAGTTGGTTTGAGTGAAATAGACAAAGTCAGAGGAGTCTCTTTATTAAAGGGGAGAAGAAGGGTCTTTCAGAACTTCTTTCACATGGCACCTTACCTGAGTAAGAGAAAAGAAACCCAAAATGCAAGCTGAAGTTCTCATTATGGCTCTCTGGACTTAGCTTTTGTCTCCTGCATATTCTCAACTCTCTGTAGCTTCCCAGGTTTCCTCTGGGTCATTTGCCATTGTGATCTACAGCTGGGATTGTTTTCCCAATTGCAATATCTGCAGATCTTTTGGGAAAAAAAAAAGATGGAGCTTCACATGAAAAGAGTAGCTGTTAAATACTCACATACTGCCTGGGGAGGAGGCCTTTGGGCAAAAGCTGTGTAGCAAATGCTGTGCTTTGGCTTTTCTTCTGAAGAAGTCAGCTTGTAGCTCTTGTGCCATGCACATATTCTCCCCCTTCTTGTCTAGTCTAGTTTGTGGCAGATCCTCTCTTCTCTGTCTTTTCCTTTATAAACAGCACCCAAACAGTTCTTTTAACTGCCAGCCAGGAGCTTCCTGTGCAGTGTCCTTGCACCCAGGACAGTCATGTGCTATTACAGACACACTACTTGGATAAACCTGCTTGTTTTCCTTTTCTTCCTCCCAGTTTTATTTCTATAAATACTTTAGCAATCTGCACTTTATTACTCTAACAGCACCATGCTATAAGCTGGCTGTGGCAAGGAAGTTTCCAGTACCATGGCAGTGCTGGGAAACCCTTGCACGTTTTATTCCAGGAAAATGTGTGCTGTTGTAGAAGGCATTTTACTACAGCACTAAGGGGTTCCAGCTTGGCTGGTGCTGAGGGGGTCTTTGCAGCATGAGACATCCTTTTTTTTGGTGGCTGGATGCTGGATTCACCTCTTTGGCATGGAGAAGTGGTGGTGCAGCACCATTTTCCTCTGATTCTTAGTACTTCCATGGGTGCATTTGTGTGGCTGCTTCCAGCTCTTTTTCCTGCTTGCCCATCACCCTCAGTGTTTTCACTGTGGCTGAAGTTATCTCTTAGTGCACCAAGAGCTGTTGACTAATGGGATGAAATGCATATGAATATCCTAGTCCTAGCATCTTCAGATCCTAATTTGAGCCAGTTGAGATCTGCTGAAAATGTGAATAAAACTGCAAGCACCTCTGCTTTATCTTAACTCACCTGAAAATGATTACATTGTGGTTTAGGGAGGCACTGGGTATTGAGCACAATTAGTTATTGCATTTTGCAGTATCCTTTCTTGTATTTGTTTCTGTACTGTAAATAATTTAATTAGTACTAATTAATCTAATACTAATTAATCATTACTACTAATAATTACTGAAGGATTTAGGGGAGACAGAATGACAGGAAAAGGAATGGCAGTGTATCATCCACCTGGTTAACTGGACAAAGTCTTCCTTTAGCCCTTTTCCTTTTCCAATATTTTAAATACCATTGAGGTTAGACTGAGACAAGCTTCTTTCCTTTGCTCTGCACTTTTTAATGCTTCCCTCTATTTTATACAAGTGATTTATTAGTAGACCTCCTTGTGCTGGTGCTGCTGGTGAATGTGAAATTTCACCCAGTGCTGTGAGAACTGGTAAGTCAGCAGCAGGCTGGAAAATTTGCTGCTGATGCAAGGTGGGTCAAAAATCTGCATTGCTTTGGTAGAGATACAGTTGCAAAATAAAGTTTTAAAACAGTTTCTTGCATTTTAACAAAGCGAAAGTGAAAAAGCTGCAGTGCTCATGCTTCACCTGGTTGCCCATAAAATAAATATGCTTTCACTTTCTGATCAATATGGACTATGATTTATTCTAAACTTTTTATTGCTATTGTTAAGCATGCTTTGGGACTTAAGAGTGTATTCAGAAGGTGCAAATAAAAAAAAAAAAGGCAGTTTGAGGTTGGCAGCCAAGATTGAAGGCAAAGGGAATACATGCAAGGGATTGTTAAGGCTTTGGGAACAGAAAAGAGAAACTGAGAGGCTTTGGAAAATGGACAGAAAATGGTCAACAGTTTTGATTATTGGTGCTGTCTTCCAGTTCTCCAGCAGCTGAACATTTTCAATAGGGATAGTTTGTACTTTTGGAGGAGGAAAAAGAGGAGTCAACTCTGCAGTGGCAGGGACTGGGAAACATCACTTCAATGAGAAAACACAAATCAAGATTTCCAAAATCAAGTGTCTAAAATTAGTTTTCAAAGTCCTAATTTAAGAACAGAGAAAGTGGCTGTTTTCCAAGAAGGCTGAGCAGCCAGGCCTGATGGTGTGTTGCTCTCAGAAGCCAACACGATTATTTAGATGCCTATTTTGGGGATTATTTTGGAACTGAAGTTCAGGCACTTAAATGTGAAAATTAGTATGTGTTACAGTTTCAGGGTGAGCAGCAGGGTGAGAGCTGGAGGGTCCTGCTGCTTTCAGGATCCCAGTGCTTTGAGCTCTCAGCCTAAAACATTTTGTTGCTGCTGTTGTGGTTTGTAAAAGGGTAGAGACCCCACCTGGAGAACAATATCCAGCTCTGGGGTCCTCAACACAGAAAGACATGGACCTGCTTCAGGGGAACTAGAGCATCCTCTTCTTTGAAGAAGGGCTGAGTTGGGGTTGTTCAACCTGGAGAAGGCTCTGTGGAGACTTTATTGTAGATGGTCAATACTTAAAGGGGTCCTTTAAGAAATATGGGGCCAGTCTTCTTAGTAAGGCCTGTTATGATAGGACAAAGGGTAATGGTTTTACATTAAAAGAGAGTAGACTTAGACTAGACATAAGGAAGAATTTTTTTTACAATGAGGGTGTTGAATCAGTGGCCCAGGTTGAGCAGAGAGGTGGTAGATTCCCCATCCCTGGAAACATTCCAGGTAATGTTGACTGGGGCTCTGAGCAACCTCATCTGCTCATTGCAGAAGGTTTGGACTAGATGACCTTTAAAGGTCCCTTCCAACCCAGACTATTCCATGATTCTGTGAATAGTGAGCCTTGCTGTGGGATAACCTCAAGGTAGAGGAGCACTGCTAGTGATCTGCTCATGTTTATGGTCAGCTCCAGAGCTTGCTTACTTTCAGTATTAGGAAGCATGCCTATTACAGTGTTTCAAATGAGCACTGGTTTAATTTTTCTGGGAGTCAATGTTCCTCTGAATTGGGAAACTATTCTGATTTAAAAAGACCCGTTGTCGTTGGTGCCGTTGAAGCAGCTCTTAATGTGGTGTGGCTGTTGGCAGGAGACTTGATGCATTTTCACATGACCCCCCTCTGAAACAAAAGCAGATTGTTTCCCTCTGTTTTTCTGTTACACAAATGAGTTCCTTTTGAAACAATTTCTTTTTTTCTGCAAATTCTGGAAATCGACACCAGGAGTAGTTCTTCCTTCGCCGTGCCTTTTACAATCTGCTGCCTGATAACGTTAGCACAAAAAAAGCTGCTTTGGGGCAGCAGCACAAAAAACTGCTTTGGGTTAGGAGCCAAAAAAAGCCAAGACCTCTGCAGAAAGCCTTTTCCTCTTGGAGAATGAGTTTTTCTTCCAATATTACAGAAGGGTCGAACATGGTGCTTCATTTCTTACTGTCTTTGCTATAGCTAGGCAGAGTTTGTTTCTGCTTTCTGAGTTCAGTTACATATCTGCATTTTCAGTCTCCAGTAAACAACAGTATATAGCAAGTCAGTTCTGAATTNGGTGGAACCTTCTCTGCCCCATGATGGCTTATGTGGGAGAATGGCCCCACTTAAACTCTTTTCTCCACTTCTTGCTTTTTTCAGTTATGATGTGGACATTTAAGGGGAAAAAAAAAAAAGTGAGTTGAAGCTTAACTGTCTTGAAGCTACACTGTACTCTTGAACTCTGTTGCTGGTCATGAAAGACTTCTCCATCCTTTGGACCCCTTGGCTGTGGTCTCTAACTCTGTTATTAGAAAATACAGCCTTTTGACCAAGAATGCTCATTAAAGTTGGCTCTGGGGCTTTTTCTCTTGTGGAAGTGAAAAGTTGGTTTGAGTGAAATAGACAAAGTCAGAGGAGTCTCTTTATTAAAGGGGAGAAGAAGGGTCTTTCAGAACTTCTTTCACATGGCACCTTACCTGAGTAAGAGAAAAGAAACCCAAAATGCAAGCTGAAGTTCTCATTATGGCTCTCTGGACTTAGCTTTTGTCTCCTGCATATTCTCAACTCTCTGTAGCTTCCCAGGTTTCCTCTGGGTCATTTGCCATTGTGATCTACAGCTGGGATTGTTTTCCCAATTGCAATATCTGCAGATCTTTTGGGAAAAAAAAAAGATGGAGCTTCACATGAAAAGAGTAGCTGTTAAATACTCACATACTGCCTGGGGAGGAGGCCTTTGGGCAAAAGCTGTGTAGCAAATGCTGTGCTTTGGCTTTTCTTCTGAAGAAGTCAGCTTGTAGCTCTTGTGCCATGCACATATTCTCCCCCTTCTTGTCTAGTCTAGTTTGTGGCAGATCCTCTCTTCTCTGTCTTTTCCTTTATAAACAGCACCCAAACAGTTCTTTTAACTGCCAGCCAGGAGCTTCCTGTGCAGTGTCCTTGCACCCAGGACAGTCATGTGCTATTACAGACACACTACTTGGATAAACCTGCTTGTTTTCCTTTTCTTCCTCCCAGTTTTATTTCTATAAATACTTTAGCAATCTGCACTTTATTACTCTAACAGCACCATGCTATAAGCTGGCTGTGGCAAGGAAGTTTCCAGTACCATGGCAGTGCTGGGAAACCCTTGCACGTTTTATTCCAGGAAAATGTGTGCTGTTGTAGAAGGCATTTTACTACAGCACTAAGGGGTTCCAGCTTGGCTGGTGCTGAGGGGGTCTTTGCAGCATGAGACATCCTTTTTTTTGGTGGCTGGATGCTGGATTCACCTCTTTGGCATGGAGAAGTGGTGGTGCAGCACCATTTTCCTCTGATTCTTAGTACTTCCATGGGTGCATTTGTGTGGCTGCTTCCAGCTCTTTTTCCTGCTTGCCCATCACCCTCAGTGTTTTCACTGTGGCTGAAGTTATCTCTTAGTGCACCAAGAGCTGTTGACTAATGGGATGAAATGCATATGAATATCCTAGTCCTAGCATCTTCAGATCCTAATTTGAGCCAGTTGAGATCTGCTGAAAATGTGAATAAAACTGCAAGCACCTCTGCTTTATCTTAACTCACCTGAAAATGATTACATTGTGGTTTAGGGAGGCACTGGGTATTGAGCACAATTAGTTATTGCATTTTGCAGTATCCTTTCTTGTATTTGTTTCTGTACTGTAAATAATTTAATTAGTACTAATTAATCTAATACTAATTAATCATTACTACTAATAATTACTGAAGGATTTAGGGGAGACAGAATGACAGGAAAAGGAATGGCAGTGTATCATCCACCTGGTTAACTGGACAAAGTCTTCCTTTAGCCCTTTTCCTTTTCCAATATTTTAAATACCATTGAGGTTAGACTGAGACAAGCTTCTTTCCTTTGCTCTGCACTTTTTAATGCTTCCCTCTATTTTATACAAGTGATTTATTAGTAGACCTCCTTGTGCTGGTGCTGCTGGTGAATGTGAAATTTCACCCAGTGCTGTGAGAACTGGTAAGTCAGCAGCAGGCTGGAAAATTTGCTGCTGATGCAAGGTGGGTCAAAAATCTGCATTGCTTTGGTAGAGATACAGTTGCAAAATAAAGTTTTAAAACAGTTTCTTGCATTTTAACAAAGCGAAAGTGAAAAAGCTGCAGTGCTCATGCTTCACCTGGTTGCCCATAAAATAAATATGCTTTCACTTTCTGATCAATATGGACTATGATTTATTCTAAACTTTTTATTGCTATTGTTAAGCATGCTTTGGGACTTAAGAGTGTATTCAGAAGGTGCAAATAAAAAAAAAAAAGGCAGTTTGAGGTTGGCAGCCAAGATTGAAGGCAAAGGGAATACATGCAAGGGATTGTTAAGGCTTTGGGAACAGAAAAGAGAAACTGAGAGGCTTTGGAAAATGGACAGAAAATGGTCAACAGTTTTGATTATTGGTGCTGTCTTCCAGTTCTCCAGCAGCTGAACATTTTCAATAGGGATAGTTTGTACTTTTGGAGGAGGAAAAAGAGGAGTCAACTCTGCAGTGGCAGGGACTGGGAAACATCACTTCAATGAGAAAACACAAATCAAGATTTCCAAAATCAAGTGTCTAAAATTAGTTTTCAAAGTCCTAATTTAAGAACAGAGAAAGTGGCTGTTTTCCAAGAAGGCTGAGCAGCCAGGCCTGATGGTGTGTTGCTCTCAGAAGCCAACACGATTATTTAGATGCCTATTTTGGGGATTATTTTGGAACTGAAGTTCAGGCACTTAAATGTGAAAATTAGTATGTGTTACAGTTTCAGGGTGAGCAGCAGGGTGAGAGCTGGAGGGTCCTGCTGCTTTCAGGATCCCAGTGCTTTGAGCTCTCAGCCTAAAACATTTTGTTGCTGCTGTTGTGGTTTGTAAAAGGGTAGAGACCCCACCTGGAGAACAATATCCAGCTCTGGGGTCCTCAACACAGAAAGACATGGACCTGCTTCAGGGGAACTAGAGCATCCTCTTCTTTGAAGAAGGGCTGAGTTGGGGTTGTTCAACCTGGAGAAGGCTCTGTGGAGACTTTATTGTAGATGGTCAATACTTAAAGGGGTCCTTTAAGAAATATGGGGCCAGTCTTCTTAGTAAGGCCTGTTATGATAGGACAAAGGGTAATGGTTTTACATTAAAAGAGAGTAGACTTAGACTAGACATAAGGAAGAATTTTTTTTACAATGAGGGTGTTGAATCAGTGGCCCAGGTTGAGCAGAGAGGTGGTAGATTCCCCATCCCTGGAAACATTCCAGGTAATGTTGACTGGGGCTCTGAGCAACCTCATCTGCTCATTGCAGAAGGTTTGGACTAGATGACCTTTAAAGGTCCCTTCCAACCCAGACTATTCCATGATTCTGTGAATAGTGAGCCTTGCTGTGGGATAACCTCAAGGTAGAGGAGCACTGCTAGTGATCTGCTCATGTTTATGGTCAGCTCCAGAGCTTGCTTACTTTCAGTATTAGGAAGCATGCCTATTACAGTGTTTCAAATGAGCACTGGTTTAATTTTTCTGGGAGTCAATGTTCCTCTGAATTGGGAAACTATTCTGATTTAAAAAGACCCGTTGTCGTTGGTGCCGTTGAAGCAGCTCTTAATGTGGTGTGGCTGTTGGCAGGAGACTTGATGCATTTTCACATGACCCCCCTCTGAAACAAAAGCAGATTGTTTCCCTCTGTTTTTCTGTTACACAAATGAGTTCCTTTTGAAACAATTTCTTTTTTTCTGCAAATTCTGGAAATCGACACCAGGAGTAGTTCTTCCTTCGCCGTGCCTTTTACAATCTGCTGCCTGATAACGTTAGCACAAAAAAAGCTGCTTTGGGGCAGCAGCACAAAAAACTGCTTTGGGTTAGGAGCCAAAAAAAGCCAAGACCTCTGCAGAAAGCCTTTTCCTCTTGGAGAATGAGTTTTTCTTCCAATATTACAGAAGGGTCGAACATGGTGCTTCATTTCTTACTGTCTTTGCTATAGCTAGGCAGAGTTTGTTTCTGCTTTCTGAGTTCAGTTACATATCTGCATTTTCAGTCTCCAGTAAACAACAGTATATAGCAAGTCAGTTCTGAATTGAGCTTTTATATATATATATATATATTTAATTAGTTATTTGTTGTATAATGAACCTTTGTTTTTGAAATAAATGCTTCCATCTAAAGTCTTCCTCTGCAAAAAGAGGAGTTGAAGTCAGTCACAGAGGCAGGGTCACTGGATGATGCTGTGCTGCAGAACTAATTCAAGAGGTGCTGGACCAGANTTTTTTTACAATGAGGGTGTTGAATCAGTGGCCCAGGTTGAGCAGAGAGGTGGTAGATTCCCCATCCCTGGAAACATTCCAGGTAATGTTGACTGGGGCTCTGAGCAACCTCATCTGCTCATTGCAGAAGGTTTGGACTAGATGACCTTTAAAGGTCCCTTCCAACCCAGACTATTCCATGATTCTGTGAATAGTGGGCCTTGCTGTGGGATAACCTCAAGGTAGAGGAGCACTGCTAGTGATCTGCTCATGTTTATGGTCAGCTCCAGAGCTTGCTTACTTTCAGTATTAGGAAGCATGCCTATTACAGTGTTTCAAATGAGCACTGGTTTAATTTTTCTGGGAGTCAATGTTCCTCTGAATTGGGAAACTATTCTGATTTAAAAAGACCCGTTGTCGTTGGTGCCGTTGAAGCAGCTCTTAATGTGGTGTGGCTGTTGGCAGGAGACTTGATGCATTTTCACATGACCCCCCTCTGAAACAAAAGCAGATTGTTTCCCTCTGTTTTTCTGTTACACAAATGAGTTCCTTTTGAAACAATTTCTTTTTTTCTGCAAATTCTGGAAATCGACACCAGGAGTAGTTCTTCCTTCGCCGTGCCTTTTACAATCTGCTGCCTGATAACGTTAGCACAAAAAAAGCTGCTTTGGGGCAGCAGCACAAAAAACTGCTTTGGGTTAGGAGCCAAAAAAAGCCAAGACCTCTGCAGAAAGCCTTTTCCTCTTGGAGAATGAGTTTTTCTTCCAATATTACAGAAGGGTCGAACATGGTGCTTCATTTCTTACTGTCTTTGCTATAGCTAGGCAGAGTTTGTTTCTGCTTTCTGAGTTCAGTTACATATCTGCATTTTCAGTCTCCAGTAAACAACAGTATATAGCAAGTCAGTTCTGAATTGAGCTTTTATATATATATATATATATTTAATTAGTTATTTGTTGTATAATGAACCTTTGTTTTTGAAATAAATGCTTCCATCTAAAGTCTTCCTCTGCAAAAAGAGGAGTTGAAGTCAGTCACAGAGGCAGGGTCACTGGATGATGCTGTGCTGCAGAACTAATTCAAGAGGTGCTGGACCAGACAAATCACAGAATTTCTTAGATTGGAAGAGAACTTTAAGATGATTGAGTTCAATCACTAATCTAACAGTGACAATGCCTCCACTAAACCATGTCCCTAAATGATGACACATTTTACTCTGCCAGTTTGAAACTGTGTTGGTGATTCAGCTCCGAAGTATATATTTCATTGTAGAAAATTATTTTTCTCCCAGTGCACTAGTAATTAAATCCTGATTTCCGATGGGCTACTGAATCAATTAAGTGTATCTTGAAGGAATCTGGATGTGTTTCGTGAGTCCTGTTTTTGACGTACACTGGAATTTGTCTCCTCTGGGCTTGTAAATAGCCACTCTTGGAAAGCATGTAGGCAAGATTTCTGTCCTTTAAAATAACCCAGGCTGGAACTGGGTTATGTTAACTCAGAAACTGCTGGGAGGAGGGAAAGCTTTACTTTCCATTTTGTAAATAAGAAAATAATATTGTGGATTTAGCTTACAGAAATCTTAGCCTAACTTTGGATTTCTAATAGTCTTGACCTGGTCATCTTTGCAGTCAACAGACAATGCAGAAGATAATAAGTGAATCCAGCCCTCCTGACTGGAGGCATAGCAGAGGAGATGAACTGGAATCTCTCCTAGAGGAGCATGTTAATCCCCAGGCTGTTTTTCCTGTCAGTTTTTTGGAGACAATTCTTGTCTGGGCAGACAGGGAAGATTTAGTGGGTAATCCAGTAGGTGTCTGTCCCCTGGGCATCTTTTAAGTTATCTCCAACAACTCTATCTCTCTATGTGCTGCCAAAACATCCTCCTGTCACCATGTGATGAGCTCTACCTTGCTTTTAACTTAATTCAGTGGTAGGGGAAGCCAACCCGTGCAAATCAAGCCCCAAAGAGAAGGGAGGTAGAGATGGCAGTGTTGCATATACCAAAAGAAGGGTTGCTTTGTTGTCTGAGAGTGGCAACATCAGGCCACACAAGGAACTGTGGACATGACCCTCTGATAAAAACTAAATAAAAAATAGACATGAAACCATTCCATTCATTAGAGTGCAATAATGTAGTTCAATTTTTGTGATCTAATTTGTGCCACGTTGAAAGTAGCAACGGACAAATTGAATAAGTGGGGATTTCAAGCAACAAAATTACATCTGCTGGGGAGTGATTTTCCTGGTGATACTTAATAACTGACAGATTAAAACAAGAAGTGAGGAAAAAAGAAAGAGGAAGAGCTTGCTTTGGGTAACTTTCTTCTCTTTGAAAATTATATACTAATTTCTCCCAGCCTTCCTGATATTCATGCTTCTGGTAGCAGAGCATAGGCTTCTTGGTTAAATTCCCTTATTCCTAGGGAATTCCTAAAGGAAGGGGGTTTCACGGTTAAAATGTTGTTTAGATAGATAAACAAAACAAAACCAAACAGAAACTGACTTTCTTGTTGTTAACAACTACATGTGAACTTCTGTAACATCGTTTAGGTTTGCACTGTGGATATGTTGACAACTTATGTCTTGCTTATATTAGTTCCCTGTAACTAAAAGTTGCTGTTAATGTTAGTACTTTGTCAGGGGGAGAAACACCAAGAAGTGAAAATTGTCCTATTAAAAATGAATACAATTATTTTAGTGAAAGTTCAGTAAGGTTATGGATAGAAAAGAGAAAATTGGAAAGGTGGGGTTTTTTCTTTGTTTTGGTTGGGGTTTTTTTAAGCAGTAAAAAAAATACTTCCTCTTTTCTTGAGAACAACTTCATGTAAAATTGTCCCCACTTGTGGAAAGCATCACTTACAGGGAAGTAGAGTGGCTTATGTACCTCACAATATATACCAGTAAATGCTGGCTGTGTGAGGATCTGATAGAATGACATTTGAATCCCTGTGCTGCACTGATGCTAGATGAGTTTTTATCTGGTCATGCCTTACCAGTGCCCATGACACAAGCTGTGATGCTTCCTCCCTTGCCTCTGCTGCAATCTCTGTTATTTGCTGATCACTTGGTTTTATGGGCTGTTAATCAGAGCTGTAATCAGTCACCTATCCACAGAAATGANATCACAGAATTTCTTAGATTGGAAGAGAACTTTAAGATGATTGAGTTCAATCACTAATCTAACAGTGACAATGCCTCCACTAAACCATGTCCCTAAATGATGACACATTTTACTCTGCCAGTTTGAAACTGTGTTGGTGATTCAGCTCCGAAGTATATATTTCATTGTAGAAAATTATTTTTCTCCCAGTGCACTAGTAATTAAATCCTGATTTCCGATGGGCTACTGAATCAATTAAGTGTATCTTGAAGGAATCTGGATGTGTTTCGTGAGTCCTGTTTTTGACGTACACTGGAATTTGTCTCCTCTGGGCTTGTAAATAGCCACTCTTGGAAAGCATGTAGGCAAGATTTCTGTCCTTTAAAATAACCCAGGCTGGAACTGGGTTATGTTAACTCAGAAACTGCTGGGAGGAGGGAAAGCTTTACTTTCCATTTTGTAAATAAGAAAATAATATTGTGGATTTAGCTTACAGAAATCTTAGCCTAACTTTGGATTTCTAATAGTCTTGACCTGGTCATCTTTGCAGTCAACAGACAATGCAGAAGATAATAAGTGAATCCAGCCCTCCTGACTGGAGGCATAGCAGAGGAGATGAACTGGAATCTCTCCTAGAGGAGCATGTTAATCCCCAGGCTGTTTTTCCTGTCAGTTTTTTGGAGACAATTCTTGTCTGGGCAGACAGGGAAGATTTAGTGGGTAATCCAGTAGGTGTCTGTCCCCTGGGCATCTTTTAAGTTATCTCCAACAACTCTATCTCTCTATGTGCTGCCAAAACATCCTCCTGTCACCATGTGATGAGCTCTACCTTGCTTTTAACTTAATTCAGTGGTAGGGGAAGCCAACCCGTGCAAATCAAGCCCCAAAGAGAAGGGAGGTAGAGATGGCAGTGTTGCATATACCAAAAGAAGGGTTGCTTTGTTGTCTGAGAGTGGCAACATCAGGCCACACAAGGAACTGTGGACATGACCCTCTGATAAAAACTAAATAAAAAATAGACATGAAACCATTCCATTCATTAGAGTGCAATAATGTAGTTCAATTTTTGTGATCTAATTTGTGCCACGTTGAAAGTAGCAACGGACAAATTGAATAAGTGGGGATTTCAAGCAACAAAATTACATCTGCTGGGGAGTGATTTTCCTGGTGATACTTAATAACTGACAGATTAAAACAAGAAGTGAGGAAAAAAGAAAGAGGAAGAGCTTGCTTTGGGTAACTTTCTTCTCTTTGAAAATTATATACTAATTTCTCCCAGCCTTCCTGATATTCATGCTTCTGGTAGCAGAGCATAGGCTTCTTGGTTAAATTCCCTTATTCCTAGGGAATTCCTAAAGGAAGGGGGTTTCACGGTTAAAATGTTGTTTAGATAGATAAACAAAACAAAACCAA